>PVKV010017537.1:0-11756 GCA_004027835.1 Alouatta palliata
TTTGAATCTGGGAGGTAGAGATTGCAGTGAGCTGAGATCATGCTACTGCACTCCAGCCTGGGTGACAGAGTAAGACTTTGTCTTAAAAAAAAAAAAAAAAAAAGTTAGAATTAGAATACCACCACTTTGAAAGTCCCAGTAAATTAATGTCCTTAAGTATTTAACAGCAATAATTGTTAATATCACAACCAGACATGATGTGCCTCTTAATGAAAGACCACAACACTTATGGTTTGGCCAAAGTGAATGACCCTGATTCTGTTCAGACCTCTGAATCTAGCTGCCAACTTGCAAGAAATAGAAGATTCAGAGAAACACAATGAATTGTATGCTCCTCTGACATAGTTTTAGGGTGGTCATTTTCTAATAATTCATTAAGCTACACATTTTTTTAAGCTGCACATTTATATATTACTGTTTATCTGTGTTTTAGTTTATAGTAAAAAACAATAAATGAAATTTCCCACCATGCTTGGTAGAATTGTCTTTTCCTCCTTGGAGTTCTCTCAGTTTTTGTTTTCTGTGTGTGTGTGTGTCTGTGTGTCTGTGTGTCTGTGTCTGTGTTTATATATCTATCTTCATACAGTTTACCCTTGAACACCATGGGGCTTAGGGACACTGACCCCATGGAGTTGAAATCCACATGTAACTTTTTTTTGAGACAGGATCTTTGTCACTCAGAAAACTGAAGCTCAGTGGCACGATCACGGCTCACTGTAGCCGTGAACTTCCAGGCCCAAACAATCCTCCTATGTCAGCTTCCCAGGTAGCTGGGACCACAGATATATACCAACCTGGCTAATTTTTGTATTTTTTGTAGAGATTAGGGTCCATCCATGTTGCCCAGGCTGGTCTTGAACTTCTGGACTAAAGCAATCTGTCCACCTCAGCCTCCCAAAGTCGTGGGACTATAGGCATGAGCCACTGCACCTGGCCACATATAATTTTTGACACGCTAAAAACTTAACTACTAATAGCTTTTGAGATGAAGCTTTATTGATGACATGGTCAATTAACACATATTTTGTATGTTACATGTATCGTATACTGTATGGTAATTAAGCAAACTAGAGAAAATAAGTTATTAAGAAAATATTAAGGAAGAGAAAATGTATTCACTATTCATTATGTGGAAGTGGATCACCAGAAAGTTCTCCATCCTACTCAACATTGAGTAGGCTGAAGAGGTGGGATTGGTCTTTTTGTTTCAGGGGTGGCAGAAGTGGAAGAAAATCTGTGTATAAGTGGACCTGCGCAGTTTAAGCCCATGTTGTTTAAGGGTTTTATATATATATATAATGTGTATATATATATAAATGTGTGTATATATATATATATATATAATGTATATATATATAAATGTGTGTATATATATATATATATATACACACACACGCAGACACTTATATACACACACGTGTGTGTACATGTATATTTGGCTATTTATGGTGGTAATATTTGGGACAAACAAGAATGTGACTGAAGAACTTAATGAGATGTCCATATGGAGGCTTTGAAAAGCTTTGACATATACCTGGAAATTTTGAAGGCTACTCCCAAAGCAGAGAACTGTGGACATGCCTGAGTTATGCACATGGTCAGAAAAGACTTGAGAAGGCCCTAAGCTCTTATCTCTGACTGACCTTGAGTCTGCACAAGCCAGAATTTACAGCTAAAGCAGAGATGTAAACTGCCTGCTGAGTGTTAAAGGTTTGCCCCAGTGTACACACAGGGACCCTCAGCAAAGCCTGGGAGACTTACTGATTGTAGACATTTGAGGAAATCTCTGCAATTCTAAGCTGATGACTAAGCTAACTGAGCAGAGACTTCAGTGACCACACATGAAAAAGGATAGAGACTTTATAGAATTAGTTTAGGAACGTTACTGAGAAAGAGCAACAACAAACAGAACAAATAACCAGCAATATTAATAAACCCTGGGAAAGGAGAGAGTCTGATTTCCATCATTGTTACATTATATTATTTAAAATGACTATTTTCAACAGTAAATTGTGAGAGTCAAAGTAGGGCCCATATACTGGAAAAAAAAAGCAGTTAATAGAAACGGTCCCTCAGAAAGTCTCAATGCTAAAGTTATGGGGCTAAGTTATTAAATCAGCTATATTAAATGTTTGAAGAACTAAAGGAAACTATGTCAAAAGAACCAAAGTATGAAAATGATATAAGACTTAAGAGAGAATATCAATAGGAGGCAGGTAGGGCCACCTAGGCAGCGAGCCGCAGCGCGACCCGGGCGCTCACCCGAGGACCCTGGAAGCTTCCGTTACCCCGCCGGGCAGCGTGGGCACCACGAGCAGTGCGGGACTGAATTCAGAGAAGGTATCTGCTCTGATACAGAGACTGAATTCCGACCCCCAGTTCGTACTTTCCCAGAATATCGGGACCACCACGACCTGCTGGACATCTGTTTGAAGCGGGCCACGGTGCAGCGCGCACAGCATGTGTTCCAGCAAGCTGTGCCCCAGGAAGGTACGCCCGTCACCAAGCAGAAGAGCTCAGGGCGATGCTGGATCTTTCCTTGTCTGAATGTTACGAGGCTTCCATTCATGAAAAAATTAAATATTGAAGAATTTGAATTTAGTCAATCTTACCTGTTTTTGGGGGACAAGATCGAACGCTGTTATTTCTTCTTGAATGCTTTTGTGGACACAGCCTGCAGAAAGGAGCCTGAGGATGGGAGGCTGGTGCAGTATTTGCTTATGAGCCTGCAAATGATGGTGGTCAATGGGATATGCTTGTCAATATTGTTGAAAAATATGGTGTTATCCTTAATAAATGCTTCCCTGAATCTTATACAGCAGAGGCAACCAGAAGGATGAATGATATTCTGAATCACAAGATGAGAGAATTCTGTATATGACTACTGAAGCTGGTACACAGTGAAGCAACCGAAGGAGAAATCTCAGCCACACAGGATGTCATGATGGAGGAGATGTTCCGAGTGGTGTGCGTCTGTTTGGGTAACCCACCAGAGACATTCACCTGGGAGTAGGGAGACAAAGATAAAAATTATCAGAAGATTGGCCCCATGACACCCTTGGAGTTTCACAGGGAACATGTCAAGCCACTTGTCAATATGGAAGATAAGATTTGTTTGGTGAATGACTCTAGGCCTCAGCACAAGTGCAACAAACTTTACACGGTGGAATACTCAAGAAATATGGTTGGAGGGAGAAAAACTCTATACAACAACCATTGGCTTCCTGAAAAAGATGGTTGCTGTCACCATCAAAGATGAAGAGGCTGTGTGGTTTGGCTGTGATGTTGGAAAACACTTCAATGGCAACCTGGGCCTCAGTGACATGAATGTCTAGGACCATGAGTTAGTGTTTGGTGTCTCCTTGAAGAACATGAATAAAGCTGAGAGGCTGACTTTTGATGATTCACTTATGACCCACGCTATGACCTTTACTGATGTCTCAGAGAAGGATGATCAGGATGGTGCTTTCACAAAATGGAGAGTGGAAAATTCATGGGGTGAAGACAATAGCCACAAAGGTTATCTCTGCATGACAGATGAGTGGTTCTCTGAGTATGCCTATGAGGTGGTGGTGGACAGGAAGCATGTACCTGAAGAGGTGCTAGCTGTGTTACAGCAGGAACCCATTGTCCTGCCAGCATGGGACCCCATGGGAGCTTTGGCTGAGTGATTCTGCCTCCAGCTCTTTCCTCCTCCTATGGAACCTGACGTAGTTGCAAAGGACAGATCCAGGGACTGAAGCCAAAGTTATGCAAGGGACTATGTGTTGCCACAGGACACAGTCAGATTTCCAGTCTCCTCCAGGAACCTCTTCAGGAAGTGTGCTTTATGCTGAAACAGAATACTCTTACAGAAAATAAAAAGGGAAAGATCAGGTCATACTGTCTACTCTCCTCATGTCTAACAGCTCAGGATCTCTTATAGCATTTTAACCAGATGTAATTGTTTGTCTTTAACTCTGTCAAAATTTTGGTTCTGTGTCTGTGTTTTAATAAGACAAGAGAGGACAAGCGATTGAGGTATATGGAGAGCAAACAGACCTAATGCTCCTTGTTCCTAGAGTAGAGTGGAGGGGAGGGTGCCCTGAGAATTGAGCCCTCGGAACTGCATGCTGCCAGACAGTATCACTGTCTTTCCTCCATGGCAGTCACTGAATTCCATTTTTTCAAGGTAAGTTCTTGTGCCTCTAGTAGCCCAAGAACGGGAGGTTGATCAGATCTGACGTGATTCCTTCCTATTCTGAACTGTGGGGAGCACAGCTCTGCTTGAGTCAGGTTTGAGTAGAGGCTTGGAGACACTTGGATAGGAACAACCAAAATCTTACCACGATCTCAGTTATAATCATTAGGGGGAGCTCTAGCCAAATGGTTTAACTTCTGCCTTTGGAACTGGGGGTTGGATGGGCAGAAAAAGGTGATATCCATTCTTTCTGATAAATAGATGGTGCTGAGAAGCTTTTGAATAAAAACTTTGCTAAATGAGAAAAGAAAAAGAGAGAGAGAATATTAATAAATAGAAATTTTGATCATTTCTTTTTAAATAAAAGAACCAAATAGAAATTCTAGAATCAAAAAGTACTGAAACAAAAAAATTCACTATAGGGGTTCGAGAGCAGATCTGAAAAAGAATCAGTGAACCTTAACTGAGAAAATCTGGCTGAGAAAGGAAAAGATAAAAGGATGAACGAAAATAAACAGAATCTCAGAGATCTATAGGATACCATCAAGCATACCGGTATATACATAATGGTAGTCTCAGAAGAAAAAAAGGAGCCAAAAATATGTTTGACAAAATAATGGTCAGAAACTCCCCAACTTTGAAGAAAAACATTAATCAACACATTAAAGAAACTCAACAGACTCCAAGTATAGTTGACCCTTGAACAACATGGATTTGAACTATTCAGGTCCTTATATGGAACTTTCACCCACCTCTGCCATCCCTGAGACAACAAGACCAACTCCTCTTCAGCCTACTCAATGTGAAAACAGAGAGGATGAAGTTCTTTCTGATTACCCATTTAATGAATAGTAAACATATTTTTCTTATTATTTTCTTTTCTCTGGCTGACTTAATAGTAAAAATACAGTATACGATATTTAGAACATAAAATATGTGTTATTTAGCTGTTTATGTTATCAGTAAGACTTCTGGTCAACAGTAGACTATTGGTAGTTAAGTTCTTGGGAAGTCAAAAGTTATATGTGGATTTTTTTTCTACCCTCTTCTCACATGTATATATATGTGAATTTTTGACTAGTGGGGTTAGTACCCCAACCCCCCATGTTATTCAAGGTTATGCTGTAGAAAAAACTCAAAGAGATCCACACCTATACACAACATAACCAGCTGGAAAACCAAGGGCACAGAGAGTATCTTGAAATCAGAAAGAGAGAAGCAACTCACCATCTATGAGGTATTCTTGATAAGATTAACAGCCAAATTCTCTCCAGTAACTTTGTGAATATAAACTATTATTATGAATATAGACTATCAGACTGATTCCAGCTCTACATAAAAATATTTATGGACCACAACAAAAGGATTTATTCCAGGAATACAGGCTCAACATACATTATAATATTTATATAATATTTAATGTATGTAAACATACATTAAAATATTTATGGACAATAACAAAGTAATTTATTCCAGGAATACAGGCTCAACATGCATTATAATATATCATATTAATAGAATAATGGACAAAAGCCACACAGTCATGTCATAGATATGAAAAATACTTGACAAAATCCAACACACTTTAATGATGAAACAAACAAAAATCTGGAATAGAAGGAAACTTCATCAGCCTGATAAAGGGAATCTATGAAAACACACTGCTAATATCACTTCGTGGTGAAAGACTTGAAAAATTTCTCCCATCTTAGTCTGTGTTGCTATTAATATAAAGGCATACCTGAGGCTGGGTAATTCATAAAGAAAAGAGGTTCATTTGTCTCATGGTTCTGCAGGCTGCACAAGAAGCATGGCATTTGCATCTGCTTCTACTGAAGGCTCCAGGCTGATTCCACTTACGTCAGAAAGTGAAGAGGAGCTAGTATGTGCATATCATATGGTGAGACAGGAAGCAAGAGAGAGACTAGAGGAGGTGCCAGGCTCTTTTCCACAACCAGTTCTCATGGGAACTAAGAGTGAGAACTCACTCTTATGAGAATGGCACAGAGCCATTCATGAAGGATCTACCCCCACAACCCAAACACCTCCTACCAGGACTCACCTTCAACACTGGGGATCAAATTGCAACATGAGACTTGGCAGGGCCAAACAAACCATATTCAAACTATAGTACCACCTAAGATCAAGAATAAGACAAGGACACTCACTCTTGCCATTTATATTCAGTATTGTACCAAGGGCTGCCTATCCATCAGTCAGAATCCTTATGTCATGGCATCCTTCAGGTGTCACTTTTCCAACTGGAAATGTCTGTGGCCAGTGCTGCCTTTGCCTGAGTTTTGCTCAGGCCTTGTTCCGCCCACTCGGGCTGGCAGGCTGCACTCAGCTCATGCTACTGGTCTGGCTCCCACACCTTCAATGGGTGAGCCAGGTGTGAAGAGGTGAAGGGTGCATGAGTGAGCAAGTGCAAGGTCTGGCTGCTGCACACAGCCAGGCATGTTGGCTGCTGTGGTGGGGTGGGCAACTCCGGGTGCCTCCACAGGTGCTGGCTCTGTGCAAGCCTGTGGCTGAATCAGTTGCACTGTGAGTGGTTTCCACTGTGGGTACCCACATCTGGACAAGGAGAACATGGTGGTGCCTGGAAGCTTGGACATGCTAGAAATCACAGAGCCCCAAAGAGGGTGTCACAGCTCTTGCCGGGAGAGCCTGTGGGCCTGTGCTCACTGAAGGGCCCCAGATCTTCTCTCCTTCTCATTGCCTGCAATGGACGAGTCAGGTGGAGGCAGGTGTTTTAGCCCTATTTGTGTTATAGCTCTTTCAGTCTCACCAGTCAGCAGTTCCTAAGTTTTTGTCCCATGTCCAGGAAGAATGAGGTACACAGACCACTGGAGGTGAGCAAGGCAGAGAGGAACTTTCTTGAGCAAAAGAGTGACAGAACAGCTCTTGGGAGACCCGGAGCTGTTAGCTCCTTTCCACAGGCAGGTCATCCCAATGAGTGCAGCCCTCAGTGGAGAGGAGCCCCAGAGTGGGCAGCTCCTTTTCAGGTTATTCTGACAAATGTCTCGCTCTCAGTGGAGAGGAGACCCAGAGTGGGTAGCTTCTTTCTGCAGGCAGGTCATCGCGACAAGTGTCCAGCTCTCAGCAGAAGGGACACCTGGAGTGGATAGCTCCTTTCTGCAGCAGGTAGTCCTGATGAGTGTGGCCCTCAGCAGAGAGGAGATCCGGAGTGGGTAGCTCTTATCTGCAGGCAGGTTGTCTGGATGAGTGTCTAGCACTCAGGGGAGAGGAAACCAGGAGTGGGTAGCTCCTTTCCACAGCAAGTTGTACTGACTAGTCAAGGAGACCCAAAGTGGGTAACTCCTTCCTGCAGCTGGTAGTCCCAATGTCTGTATGAGTCTGGCCAGGTACAGAGTTTTTATGAGCTCAGAAGGGAGGAAGTATGTGCTAATTGGTCCATGGGTGGTCATGGGCAGGCCCAGGAAAAGCACTGTAAGTTCTCACTCCAGGCCACAGACTCCACCCTGAACTGACAGCCCAGCCCCCAGGCTTCACCATCCCTGGCTTGGAGGTGGGGTTTCACTCAGGACCCACCCCTTTCTGCCCAGGAGCCTGTCTGCCTCCTCCCACCATCAACATGTTGTCCACAGCATTCAGGCTGTTCATGCTGCGGGTTGCCTACAGGTCCACAGTGAGCCACCGTCAGCACCCCCTCGGTCTTCCCCTCATGCTCTTCAGTTCCCAAAGTCTGGAGGGGCCTGAGACGGCAGGGGCCTGGCATGTCAGCACCACCCTGGATGCATGCACACCCAGCTGAGTCACAATAGTGCCCAGGCTCTGCCACAACTTTGCTCTACCCCAGAGTGGGGGCCGGGGCCAGGCAGGGAGAGGCTAGGCAGTGAGAGCAGGCACTTTCAAGACTGTGGGGACAAGGGGCTTCCTGGGCCCCTGAGACCTCAGGGATGCCAGGGTCCAAAGCTGCAGCTGTGCCTGGGAGCATTGGGTAGGGGGTGACTTGGTAGGGGGTGGCGCTAACTTCGTAGGGAGTGGGACTCCCACCTGTTCCTAGCCCCTGTGGGCTCAGCAGAGTGTGCAGTCCCAGCTGTGCCTCCCCTGTTGCAGCCAGCATCTTCACAGTGGTCACTCCAGATGGACCGCTGCTGCCATCATTTGCACCAACCTGTAGGTGACAGTCTTCCTCCATGAAGCCAGGTCATATATTCTAGAAGTTACTGCTCCATCAAATGTTCAAAGAAACAGCACAAGGCTACAAGAAATATACACACACAAAAATCAAAGAAAGGACACCACCAAAGGAACACAATAATTTTCCAGTAACCAACCCCCCAAAAATGGATGTCTACAAATTGCCTTACAAACCATTAGATATAATTGTTTTTAAAGAAGCTCAGCATGCGAGAGGAGAATACAATTTGACAACTCAGTGAAAACAGAAAAAGAGTCTACAGCCATACCACCCCGAACATGTCCGATCTCATCTGAAAACAGAGAAAGAATACATGAACAATACAAGAAGTTCAAAAGGAAGATAGAACTTATAAAAAAAAGAACCAAAGAAATTGTGGAACTGAAAAACCTAATGAATTATATGAAAAAGACAATAGAGAACTGCAAAAATATACTTTATCAAGCAGAAGAAATAATTTGTGCCCTTGAAGACAGGTCATTTGAAATTATCCAGTCAGAGGAGAAGAAGAATAAAAAAGAGTGAAGAATATTTATAGGACTTATGGGAAACCATCAAGCAAACCAATATATGCATAATGAGAGTACTAGAAGAAGAAAAGCAGAGAAAGAGGCAAAAAGCTTTTTTTAAAAAATACTTTATGGATGGGCTTTACCATCAAAAAAAAAAGAAGTAAAACAAAAAATACTTTAAGTTCTGGGAGACATGTGCAAAATGTGCAGGTTTGTTACATAGGTACACACGTGCCATGGTGGTTTGCTGCACCCATCAACCCATCATCTACATTAAATATTTCTCCTAATGTTATCCCTCCCCTAGCACCCCACCATCAGACAGGCCCCAGTGTGTGATGTTCCCCTCCCTATGCCCATATGTTGTCATTGTTTAACTCTCACTTTATGCAGTCTATCATTGATGGGCATTTAGATTGGTTCCAAGTCTTTGCTATTGTGAACAGTGCTACAGTAAACATACATGAGCATGTGTCTTTATAGTAGAGTGATTTATAATCCTTTGGGTACATACCCAGTAAATTGTATTTCAAATAGTATTTCTGGTTCTAGATCCTTGAGGAATTGCCACACTATCTGCCACAATGGTTGAACTAATTTACACTCCCACCAACAGTGTAAAAGTGTTCTTATTTTTCCGCATCCTCTCCAGTATCTGTTATTTTCTGTCTTTTTAATGATTGCCATTCTAACTGGCATGAGATGGTATCTCATTGTGGTTTTGATTTCATTTCTCTAATGAGCAGTGATGATTAGCTTTTTTTCATATGTTAATTACCCACATAAATGTCTTCTTTTGAGAAGTGTCTGTTCATATCCTTTGCCCACTTTTTGATGGGGTTATTTGTTTTTTTCTTGTAAATTTGTTTAATTTATTTGTAGATTCTGGCCATGAGCATGGAACGTTTTTCCATTTGTTTGGGTCCTCTCTTATTTCCTTGAGCAGTGGTTTGTAGTTCTCCTTGAAGAGGTCCTTCACATCATTTAAAAGTTGCATTCCTACGTATTTAATTCTCTTTGTAGCAACTGTGAATGAGAGTTCATTCATGATTTGGTTCTCTGTCTGTTATTGGTGTATAGAAATGCTAGTAATTTTGGCACATCGATTTTGTATCCTAAGACTTTGCTGAAGTTGCTTATCACCTTAAGGAGATTTTGGGCTGAGATAATGGCATTTTCTAAATACACAATCATGTCATCTGCAAACAGAGACAATTTGACCTCTTCTCTTCCTGCTTCAGTACGCTTTCTTTCTTTCTTTTGCCTAATTGCTCTGGCCAGAACTTCCAATACTATGTTGAATAGGAGTGATGAGAGAGGGCATCCTTGTCTTGTGCTGGTTTTCAAAGGGAATGCTTCCAGCTTTTACCCATTCAGTATGATATTGGCTGTGGTTCTGTCATAAATAGCTCTTATCATATTGAAATACATTCCATCAATACCTAGTTTATGGAGAGTTTTTATCATGAAAGGGTGTTGAAGTTTATCAAAGGCCTTTTCTGCATCTGTTGAGATAATCATGTGGTTTTTGTCTTTGATTCTGTTTATGTGTTAGATTATGTTTACTGATTTGTGTATGTCAAACCAGCCTTGTATCCCAGGGGTAAAGCAAACTTGATTGTTGTGGATAAGCTTTTTGATGTGCTGCTAGATTTGCTTTGCCAGTATTTTATTATTTTCACATCGATGTTGATCAGGGATGTTGGCCTGAAGTTTTCTTTTTTTGTTGTGTCTCTGCCAGGTTTTAGTATCAGGATGATGCTGGCCTCATAAAATGAATTAGGGAGAAGTCCTGCTTTTTCTATTGTTTGGAATAGTTTCAGAAAGAATGATACCAGCTCCTCTTTGTACCTCTGGTAGAATTTGACTGTGAATCTGTCTGGTCCTGGGCTTTTTTTGGCTGGTAGGCTATTAATTACTGCCTCAATTTCAGAATTTGTTATTGGTCTGTTCAGAGATTTGACTTCTTCCTGGTTTAGTCTTGAGAGGGTGTATGTGTCCAGGAATTTATCCATTTCTTCTAGTTGTTCTAGTTTATTTGTGTAGAGGTGTTTATAGTATTCTCTGGTGGTAGTTTGTCTTTCTGTGGGATCA
Source organism: Alouatta palliata (assembly GCA_004027835.1). Lineage (NCBI taxonomy): Eukaryota > Metazoa > Chordata > Mammalia > Primates > Atelidae > Alouatta > Alouatta palliata. The sequence continues at coordinate 10,952 of PVKV010017537.1, forward strand.
GTGGTGATATCCCCTTTATCATTTTTTATTGTGTCTATTTGATTCTCCTCTTTTTTCTTCTTTATTAGTCTGGCTAATGGTCTATCTATTTTGTTAATCTTTTCAAAAAACCAGCTCCTGCATCCATTGATTTATTTGAAGTGTTTTTCATGTCTCTATCTTCTTCAGTTCTTCTCTGAGCTTAGTTATTTCTTATCTTCTGCTAGCTTTTGAATTTGTTTGCTCTTGCTTCTCTAGTTCTTTTAATTGTGATGTTAGGGTGTCAATTTCAGATCTTTCCTGCTTTCTCCTGTGGGCATTTAGTGCTATAAATTTCCCTCTAAACACTGCTTTAGCTGTGTTGAAGAGATTCTGGTATTTTGTGTCTTTGTTCTCATTGGTTTCAAAAAACTTCTTTATTTCTGCCTTAATTTCATTATTTACCCAGTAGTCATTCAGGATCAAGTTGTTCAGTTCCCATGTAGTTGTGTGGTTTTTGGGTGAGTTTCTTAATCCTGAGTTCTAATTTGACTGCACTATAGTCTGATAGACTGTTTGTTGTGATTTCTGTTATTTTGCATTTGCTGAGGAGTGTTTTATTTCCAATTATGTAGTCAATTTTAGAATAAGTGTGATATGGTGCTGAGAAGAATGTATATTCTGTTGACTTGGGGTGGCTAGTTCTGTAGATGTCTATTAGGTCCTGTTGGTCCAGAGCTGTGTTCAAGTCCTGAATATCCTTGTTAATTTTCTGTCTCATTGATCTAATATTGACAGTGGGGTGTTAAGTCTCCCACTATTATTGTATGGAAATCTAAGCCTCTAA
>PVKV010017537.1:11856-47539 GCA_004027835.1 Alouatta palliata
TTTTTTTTTTTTTTCTTTCCATTTGCTTGATAAATGTTCCTCCATCTCTCTGTATTGAGCCTGTGCGTGTCATTGCACGTGAGATGGGTCTTCTGAATACAGCACCAATGGGTCTTGATTCTTTATCCAATTTGCCAGTCTGTGTCTTTTAATTGGGGCATTTAGCTTGTTTACATTTAAGGTTAATATTGTTATGTGTGAATTTGATCCTGTCATTATGATGCTAGCTGGTTATTTTGCCCATTAGTTGATGGAGTTTCTTCATAGTGTTGAAGGTCTTTACAATTTAGTATGTTTTTGCAGTGGCTGGTACTGATTTTCCATTCCATATTTAGTGCTTCCTTTAGAAGCTATTATAAGTCAGGCCTGGTGTTGACAAAATCTCTCAGCATTTGCTTGTCTATAATGGATATAATTTCTCCCTCACTTTATGCAGCTTAGTTTGGCTGCATATGAAATTCTGGGTTGAAAATTCTTTTTTAAGAATGTTGAATGTTGGCCCCCACTCTTTCCTGGCTTGTAGGATTTCTGCAGAGAGATTCACTGTTAGTCTGATGAGCTTTCCTTTGTGGGTAACCCTTTGTTTCTTTCTGACTGCACTTAACGTTTTTTCCTTCATTTTAACCTTGATGAATCTGACAATTATGTGTCTTGGGGTTGCTCTTCTTGAGGAGTATCTTTGTGGTGTTCTCCATACTTCCTGAATTTGAATGTTGGCCTGCCTCGCTAGGTTTGGGAAGTTCTCCTGGATAATATCCTGAAGAGTGTTTTCCAACTTGATTCTGTTCTCCCTATCATTTTCAGGTACACCAATCAAATGTAGGTTTGGTCTTTTCACATAGTCCCATATTTCTTGGAGGCTTTGTTCATTCCTTTTCATTCTTTTTTCCCTAATCTTGTCTCATGCTTTATTTCATTAAGTTGATCTTCAACCGTTGATATCCTTTCTTCTGCTTGATCAGTTTGGCTATTGATACTTGTGTAAGCTTCACAAAGTTCACATGCTGTGTTTTTTAAGCTCCATCAGGTAATTTATGTTCTTCTGTAAACTGGTTATTCTAGTTAGCAATTCCTCTAACCCTTTTTCAAAGTTCTTAGCTTCCTTGCATTGGATTAGAACATGCTCCTTTAGCTCAGAGGAGTGTGTTATTACTCACCTTGTGAAGCCTACTTCTATCAGTTCATCAAACTCATTCTCCCACCAGTTTTGTTCCCTTGCTGGCAACAAGTTGTGATCCTCTGGAGGAAAAGAGGTGTTCTGGTTTTTGGAATTTTCAGTCTTTTTTGCTAGTTTTTCCTCATCTTTGTGGATTTATCTACTTTTTTATTTTTTATTTTTATTTATTTTATTGCATTTTAGGTCTTGGGGTACATGTGAAGAACATGCAAGATTGTTGCATAGGTACACACATGGCAGTGTGATTTGCTGCCTTCCTCTCCATCACCTATATCTGGCATTTCTCCCCATGCTATCTCTCCCCAACTCCCCACCCCCTACTGTCCCTCCCCTATTTCCCCCAACAGACCTCAGTGTGTGATGCTCCCCTCTCTGTGTCCATGTGTTCTCATTGTTCAACACCCACCTATGAGTGAGAACATGTGGTGTTTGATTTTCTGTTCTTGTGTCAGTTTGCTGAGAATAATGGTTTCCAGGTTCATCCATGTCCCTACAAAGGACATGAACTCATCGTTTTTGATGGCTGCATAATATTCCATGGTGTATATGTGCCACATTTTCCCTGTCCAGTCTATCATCAGTGGGCATTTGGGTTGGTTCCAGGTCTTTGCTATTGTAAACTATGCTGCAATGAACATTCGTGTGCATGTGTCCTCATAGTAGAATGATTTATAATCCTTTGGATATATACCCAGTAATGGGATTGCTGGGTCAAATGGAATTGCTATTTCTAGGTCCTTGAGGAATCGCCACACTGTCTTCCACAATGGTTGAACTAACTTACACTCCCACCAACAGTGTAAAAGTGTTCCTATTTCTCCACATCCTCTCCAGCATCTGTTGTCTCCAGATTTTTTAATGATTGCCATTCTAACTGGCATGAGATGGTGTCTCAATGTAGTTTTGATTTGCATTTCTCTAATGACCAGTGATGATGAGCATTTTTTCATATGTTTGTTGGTCTCATGTATGTCTTCTTTTGTAAAGTATCTGTTCATATCCTTTGCCCACTTTTGAATGGACTTGTTTGTTTTTTTCTTGTAAATCTGTTTTAGTTCTTTGTAGATTCTGGATATCAGCCCTTTGCAGATGAGTAGATTGCAAACATTTTTTCCCATTCTGTTGGTTGCCGATTCACTCTAATGACTGTTTCTTGCTGTACAGAAGCTGTGGAGTTTGATTAGGTCCTATTTGTCTATTTTGGCTTTTGTTGCCAATGCTTTTGGTGTTTTGGTCATGAAGTCCTTGCCTATGCCTATGTCCTGAATGGTTTTGCCTAGGTTTTCTTATAGGGTTTTTATGGTGTTAGGTCTTATGTTTAAGTCTTTAATCCATCTTAAGTTAATTTTAGTGTAAGGTGTCAGGAAGGGGTCCAGTTTCTGCTTTCTGCACATGGCTAGCCTGTTTTCCAAACACCATTTATTAAACAGGGACTCCTTTCCCCATTGCTTGTTTTTGTCAGGTTTATCAAAGATCGGATGGTTGCAGATGTGTTGTGTTGCCTCCGAGGCCTCTGTTCTGTTCCATTGGTCTACATCTCTGTTTTGGTACCGGTACCATGCTGTTTTGATTATTGTAGCCTTGTAGTATAGTTTGAAGTGCGGTAGTGTGATGCCTCCTGCTTTGTTTTTTTTTTTTTGCTTAGGATTGACTTGGCTATGCGGGCTCTCTTTTGGTTCCATATGAAGTTTAAGGTGGTTTTTTTTCCATTTCTGTGAAGAAGGTCATTGGTAGCTTGATGGGGATAGCATTGAATCTGTAAATTACTTTGGGCAGTATGGCCATTTTCACAATATTGATTCTTCTTAACCATGAACATGGAATGTTTCTCCATCTGTTTCTGTCCTCTCTTAATTCGTTGATCAGTGGTTTGTAGTTCTCCTTGAAGAGGTCCTTTACGTTCCTTGTTAGTTGTATTCCTAGGTATTTTATTTTCTTTGTAGCAATTGTGAATGGCAGTTTGTTCTTGATGTGGCTCTCTGTAAGTCTGTTATTGGTGTATAGGAATGCTTATGATTTTTGCACATTGATTTTGTATCCTGAGACTTTGCTGAAGTTGATTATCAGTTTTAGGAGATTTTGGGCTGAGATAATGGGATTTTCTAAATACACAATCATGTCGTCTGCAAATAGAGACAATTTGACTTCCTCCTTTCCTATTTGAATACCCTTTATTTCTTTTTCTTGCCTGATTGCTCTGGCTAGAACTTCCAATAATATATTGAATAGGAGTGGTGAGAGAGGGCATCCTTGTCTAGTGCCAGATTTCAAAGGGAATGCTTCCCATTTTTGCCCATTCAGTATGATATTGACTGTGGGTTTGTCATAAATAGCTTTTATTATTTTGAGATACGTTCCATCAATACCTAGTTTATTGAGGGTTTTTAGCATAAATGGCTGTTGAATTTTGTCAAAGGCCTTCTCTGCATCAATTCAGATAATCATGTGGTTTTGTCTTTCGTTCTGTTTATGTGGTGAATTACGTGTATAAACTTGCATATGTTGAACAAGCCTTGCATCCCCAGGATGAAGCCTAGTTAATCACGGTGGATAAGCTTTTTGAGGTGCTATTGCAATCAGTTTGCCAGTATTTTATTGAAGACTTTTGCATCTATGTTCATCATGGATATTGGCCTGAAGTTTTCTTTCCTTGCTGAGTCTCTGCCAGGTTTTGGTATCAGGATGATGTTGGTCTCATAAAATGATTTGGGAAGGATTCCCTCTTTTTGGATTGTTTGGAATAGTTTCAGAAGAAATAGTACCAGCTCCTCTTTGTATGTCTGGTAGAATTCGGCTGTGAACCCATCTGGACCTGGGCTTTTTTTGGGTGGTAGGCTCTTAATTGCTGCCTCAACTTCAGACCTTGTTATTGGTCTATTGAGGGTTTTGACTTCTTCCTGGTTTAGGCCTGGGAGGATGCAAGTGTCCAGGAATTTATCCATTTCTTCCAGGTTTACTAATTTATGTGCATAGAGTTGTTTGTAATAATCTCTGATGATGGTTTGTATTTCTGTGGAATCTGTGGTGATATCCCCTTTATCGTTTTTTATTGCATCTATTTGATTATTCTCTCTTTTCTTTTTTATTAATCTGGCTAGTAGTCTGTCTATTTTGTTGATCTTTTCAAAAAAACCAGCTCCTGGTTTATTGATTTTTTGAAGGGTTTTTTGTGTCTCTATCTCCTTCAGTTCTGCTGTGATCTTAGTTATTTCTTGTCTTTTGCTAGGTTTTGAGTTTTTTTTTTTGGTCTTGCTCCTCTAGCTCTTTCAATTTTGATGATAGGATGTTGATTTTAGATCTTTTCTTGCTTCTCATGTGGGCATTTATTGCTATATATTTTCCTCTAGACACTGCTTTATATGTGTCCCAGAGATTGTGGTATGTTCTATCTTCGTTCTTGTTGGTTTCGAAGAACATCTTTATTTCTGCCTTCATTTCGTTGTTTATTCAGTCAACATTCAAGAGTCAGTTTTTCAGTTTCCATGAAGTTATGCGGTTCTGAGTTAATTTCTCACTTCTGAGTTCTAACTTGATTGCACTATGGTCTGAGAGACTGTTTGTTATGATTTCCGTTCTTTTGCATTTGCTGAGGAGTGATTTACTTCTAATTATATGGTCAGTTTTAGAGCAGGTGTGATGTGGTGCTGAGAAGAATGTATATTCTGTGGATTTGGGGTGGAGAGTTCTGTAAATGTCTATTAGGTTTGCTTGGTCCAGGTCTGAGTTCAGGTCTTGGATATCCTTGTTAATATTCTGTCTCATTGATCTGTCTAATATTGACAATGGGGTGTTAAAGTCTCCCACTATTATTGTGTGGGAGTCTAAGTCTCTTTGTAAATCATTGAGAACTTGCTTTGTGTATCTGAGTGCTCCTGTATTGGGTGCGTATGTATTTAGGATCATTAGCTCTTCTTGTTGCATTGATCCTTTATGTAATGTCCTTCTTTGTCTCTTTTGATCTTTGTTGGTTTAAAGTCTACTTTATCAGAGATGAGAATTGCAAGTCCTGCGGTTTGTTGCTCTCTGGTTGCTTGGTAAATCTTCCTCCATCCCTTTATTTTGGGCCTTTGTGTATCCTTGCATGTGAGATGGGTTTCCTGGATACAGCACACCAATGGGTTTTGGCTTTTTATCCAATTTGCCAGTCTGTGTCTTCTGATTGGGACGTTTAGCCCATTTACATTTAGGGTTAATATTGTTATGTGTGAATTTGATCCTGCCATTTTGATGCTATCTGACTGTTTTGCCCATTAGTTGATGCAGTTTCTTCATCATGTCAATGCTCTTTACGATTTGGTATGTTTTTGGAGTGGCTGGTACTGGTTGTTCCTTTCTATGTTTAGTGCTTCTTTCAGGAGATCTTGTAAAGCAGGCCTGGCGGTGATGAAATCTCTGAGTATTTGCTTGTTTGTAAAGGATTTTATTTTTCCTTCACTTATGAAGCTTAGTTTGGCTGGATATGAAATTCTGGGTTGAAAGTTCTTTTCTTTAAGGATGTTGAATATTGGCCCCCACTCTCTTCTGGCTTGTATGGTTTCTGCTGCTGCTGAGAGATCTGCTGTGAGTCTGATGGGCTTCCCTTTGTGGGTAACCCGACCTTTATTTCTGGCTGCCCTTAGCATTTTCTCCTTCATTTCAACCCTGGTGAATCTGATGATTATGTGCCTTAGGGTTGCTCTTCTTGAGGAATATCTTTGTGGTGTTCTCTGTATTTCCTGGACTTGAATATTGGCCTGCCTTGCTAGGTTGGGAAAGTTTTCCTGGATAATATCCTGAGGAGTATTTTTCAGCTTGGATCCATTCTCTCCATCACATTCAGGTACACCTAACAAACGTAGATCAGGTGTTTTCACATAGTCCCATATTTCTTCGAGACGTTGTTCATTCCTTTTTACCCTTTTTTCTCTAATCTTGCCTTCTCGTTTTATTTCATTGAGTTGATCTTTGACTTCTGATATCCTTTCTTCTGCTTGGTCAATTTGGCTGTTGAAGCTTGTGTGTGCTTCGTGAAGTTCTCGTGTTGTGGTTTTCAGCTCCATCAATTCACTTATATTCCTCTCTAAGTTGTTTATTCTTGTTAGCATTTTGTCAAATCTTTTTTCAAGGTTCTTAGTTTCTTTGCATTGGGTTAGAACATGTTCTTTTAGCTCAGAGAAGTTTCTTATTACCCACCTTCTGAAGCCTGATTCTGTCAATTCATCGCACTCATTCTCCATCCAGCCTTGTTCCCTTGCTGGTGAGTTGTGATACCTTATAGGAGGAGAGGCGTTCTGATTTTTGGTGTTTTCATCCTTTTTGAGCTGGTTTCTTCCCATCTTTGTAGATTTATGCACTTGTCGTCTTTGTAGTTGTTGACTTTCAGATTGGGTCTCTGAGTGGACGTCCAGTTTGTTGACGATGAAGTTATTTCTTTCTGTTTCTTAATTTTCCTTCTAATAGTCAGGCCCCTCTGCTGTAGGACTTCTGAGGTCCACTCCAGGCCCTGCTTGCCTGAGGATCACCTGCAGTGGCTGCAGAACAGTAAGGGTTGCTGCCAGTTTCTTCTTCTGCTATCTTTGTCCCAGAAGGATATCCGCCAGATGTCAGTCTGAGCTCTCCTTTATGAGGTGATTCTTTGGATATATGGGGGTCAGGGAGCTGCTTGAGGAGACAGTCTGTCCTTTATAGGAGCTCAAGTGCTGAGCTGTGAGCTCCATTGTTCATTCAGAGCTGCTGGGCAGGTATGTTTAAGTCTACCGCAGCAGAACTCATAAACGCCTTTTTTTTTGTTTTCCCAGGTGCTCTCTCCTGGGGAGTTAGGTCTTTATTTATGAGTTTCTGTTGTGCTGCTGCCTTTTTTCAGGGCTGCCCTGCCCAGCGAGGAGGCAGCCTAGTCACTGCCTGCAGAGGCTTTGCTGAGCTGCTGTGGGCTCCACCCAGCTGCCATGTCAACTTCCCTGCAGTCCTGTTTTTTAGGGTTATAGTTAGAACTGGCTCAGCAATGGCGGACCACCTCTGTAATGGCAGACTCTCTCTGTAATGACGGGCTGCCTCGGTAATCGCGGGCTGCCTCAGCAATGACGGACTACCTCCGTAGTGGTGGACTGCCTCGGTAATGGTGGACGCCCATCCCCCACAGAGCTGGACCATCCCAGGTTCAGCTGTGCTTGCTGTGAAACTCTCAATCCAGAGCGTTTCAGATTGCTGTTTTTTTGTGGGAGTGGGACCAACCGAGCCTGATTACCTGGCTACCTGCCTCAGAGCCCTTTTTTTTCCTTTTTGGTTGAACGGTCGACTCTGTCTCCCAGGTGTTCCAGTCACCTGTTTAAAAGGCGCTGGGATCTGTGTGATTTCCTGTGAAGTGACCCACTGCACCGGCTGAAACAGCCGCGCTAAGATTCGTGGCGCTTTTTTGCCTGGGAGTCTCCTGGCTGGCTCCCTGTTTCAGTCCCCTTTTTATCAGCTGAATGGGCAAATGTGTCTCCCAGGAGCTCCAATTGTCAGCTAAAATGGCGCCTGGACCCGTGTATTTTGTACAGAGAACTGCTGCGTGGGGGCACCGGCCAAAACAGTCTCACCAGCTTAAACAGCCGCACTGGCATAAACAGCTGCGCTGGCGACCCATGGGGCTCCTCCGCCTTGGAATCTCCTGGTCTGTGGGCAATAAAAATCCATCTGGAAATGCGGTGTCCACTTACCCTCCACACTTTCACTGGGAGCTGCAATCCTGAGCTGCTCCTGATCGGCCATCTTGGATCATCAATCCGGATTTATCTACTTTTGGTCTTTGATGTTGGTTATCTTCAGATGGGGTTTTTGTATGGACATCCTTTTCATTGATGTTGATGCTATTCCTTTCTGTTTGTTAGTTTTCCTTCTAACTGCTGCAAGTCTGCTGGAGTTTGCTGGAGGTCCACTCCAGACCCTGTTTGCCTGGGTATCACCAGCCAAAGCTGCAGAACATCAAAGATTGCTGCCTGTTCCTTCCTCTGGAAACTTCATCCCAGAGGGGCACCCACCAGCTGCCAGCCAGAGCTCTCCTGTATGAAGTGTCTGTCGACCCCTGCTGGGAGATGTCTCCCAGTCAGGAGGCACGGGGACCAGGGACCCACTTAAGGAAGCAGTCTGTCCCATAGCAGAGCTCAAGCACTGTCCTGGGAGATCTGCTGCTCTCTTCAGAGCCAGCAGGCAGGAATGTTGAAGTCTGCTGAAGCTGCTCCCACAGTCGCCCCTTCCTACAGGTGCTCTGTCCCAGAGAGATGGGAGTTTTATCTATAAGCCCCTGACTGGGGCTGCTGCCTTTCTTTCAGAGATACCCTGCCCCAAGAGGAGGAATCTAAAGAGGTAGTCTTGCTGCAGTGGCTTTGCCAAGCTGCAGTGGGGTCCACCCTGCCTGAACTTCCCCACGCCTTTGTTTACACTGTGAGGGGAAAACCATCTACTCAAGTCTCAGTAATGGCAGACGCCCCTCCTCCCTTCCTCTCTTCACCCACCAAGCTCAAGCATCACAGGTTGACTTCAGACTGCTGTGCTGGCAGTGAGAATTTCAGTCCAGTGGATTTTAGCTTGCTGGGCTCATCGGGGTGGGATCTACTGAGCCAGACCACTTGGCTCCCTGGCTTCAGCCCCCTTTCCAGGGAATTGAACAGTTCTGTCGCACCGGGGTTTTAGGCACCACTCGGGTATGAAAAAAAAACTCCTGCAGCTGGCTTGGTGTCTGCCCAAATGGCCGCCCAGCTTTGTGCTTCAAACCCAGGGCCCTAGTGGCATAAGCAACCGAGGAAATCTCCCGATCTGTGGGTTGTGAAGACCATAGGAAAAGCGTAGTTTCTGGGCCAGAGTGCACCATTCCTCACAGCACAGTCCCTTGTGGCTTCCTTTGGCTAGGGGAAGGAATTCCCCAATCACTTGCACTTCCCAGGTGAGGCAATGCCCCTGCCCTGCTTCACCTTACCCTCCATGGGCTGTACCCACTGCCTAAACCATCCCAATGAGATGAGCCAGTTACTTCAGTTGAAAATGCAGAAATCATCTGTCTTCTGCGTTGATCTCACCGGGAGCTGGAGACCAGAGCTGTTCCTATTTAGTCATCTTGCCGGCCACCTTTGTAAAAAGCATTTTTAAAGAAATAATGGGTTGAGTGCTGTGGTTCATACCTGTAGTCCCAGTTACTTGGAAGGCTGAGGCATGAGAATTGCTTGAACCCAGGAAGGGGAGGTTGCAGTGAGCTGAGATCATGCCACTGCACTCCGGCCTGGGTGATGGAGTGAGACTCTGTCAAAAAAAAAAAAAAAAAAAAAAAAAAGAAGAAGAAGAAGAAGAAAGAAAAAGAGAGAGAATCATAAGGGACTGTTACAAAGAATTTAATTATATACCAATAAACTGTATAACCAAAGATTATAACCATATACTCTACCAAATTTGAATTAAGAAAATATAGAAAGCCTGAAGAGACCAATAACAAGTGAGAATATTGAATCAATAATCAAAGCCTTCCAATAAAGAAAAACCCAGACCCAGATGGTTTTCTGGGTGAATTCTAGGAAACATTTATAAAAGAATTAATATCCTTTCTCCTTAAACTCTTCCAAAAAACGATAAGGAACACTTCCAAATTCATTCTGTGAGGCCAGCATCACCCTGACACCAAAACCAGACAAAATTACTATACAAAAAAAAAAAGAAAGAAAACTAAAAGGCAATAATCCTAATGAACATACATCCAAAAGTTCTCAATAAAATGCTAGCAAACTGAATTCAATTGCACATTAAAGGGATCGTACACTATGATAAAGGCAACTTGAGTTTATCATTGGGAGGTAAAGATGGTTCACTATATGCAAATCAACCAATGAGATACAGCACATTAACAAAATGAAAGAAAAAAATCACATGATCTTCTCAATAGAGTCAGAAAAAACATTTAACAAAATTTACCATTTATTTATGATTAAAGCTACAACAAAATAAATATAGAAGGAACTTACCTCAAAACAACGAAGATCATATATGAAAAGTCCAAAGCTAACATCATAATCAATGGGGAAAGGTCGAAAGCTTTCCCTTCAAGTTCCAGTACAAGGAAAGGATGTTCATGCTTGCCACTTCTATTCAACATATTACTGGAAGTTCTTGCCAGAATAATTAGACCAAAATAACATCCAAATTGTAAAAGAAGAAGGAAAATTATCTCCGTTTGCAGATGACATAATCAAATACATACAAAACCCTAAAGGAAAAAAAAAAACTGTTGGAACTAATTAACCAATTCAGTAAAGTTGCAGGATAATCAACATACTAAAACACACAAACAGCAAAACTACCTGAAAAGAAATTTAAAAAACCATCCCATTTACAATAGCTACAAACTTAACCAAAACAGAAACACTTGTTTGCTGAAAATTATGAAACATTGATGAAGGAAATTGAATAAGGCACAGATAAATGGAAATACTTCCTATGTTCATGGATTGGAAGAGTCAATATTGTTAAAATGTTCACATTACCTAAAGTAATCTACAGATTCAGTACAATCTCTATCCTATTTCTTATAGAAATAGGAAAAATAATACTAAAATTCATATGGAACCACAATAGATCCCACATAGCCAAGTCAGTCTTGAGCAAGAAAATGAAGCTGGAGACATCACATTTCCTGACTTCAAAATATATTACAAAGTGACATTAATCAGAGCAGTGTGTTGCTGACATAAAAACAGACACATACACTAATGGAACAGAATAGAGAACCCAGAAATAAATCTATGCATCTTCAGTCTACTGATCTTTGACAAAGGTGCCAAGAACACGCAATGGGGAAAGGATAGCCTCTTCCATATGTGGTGGGGGGAAAGCTGATACAGGCATACTTAATTTTATTGTAGTTTGCTTCAGAGATACTGCATTTTTTTTTTTTTTTTTTTTTTTTACAAAATGAAGGTTTGTGCCAACCCTGCATTGACCATGTCTACCAATGCCATTTTTCCAATGGCAGGTGCTCACTTTTGGGTCTCTGTCACATTTGGGTAATTCTTTTGATATTTAAATTTTTTGTTATTATTATGTCTATTATGGTGATCTGTGGTCATTGATCTTTCATGTTACTATTGTAATTGCTTTGGGGCACCACAAACTGCACCCATATGAGATGGTGAACTTAATTGACAAGTATTGGGTGTGTTTTGACTGTCCTACCAACCAACATTCCCCGCATCTCTCTCTCTGCTTGGTTCTATTCCCCAAGACACAAGAATATTAAAATTAGGCCAACTAGTGACACTAAAATGGCCTCTAATTGTAAAAGTGATAGGAAGAGTTGCACATTTATCATCTTAAATCAAAAGCTAAAAGCAATTAAGCTTAATAAGGAAGGCATGCTGAAAGCTGAGATAGCCTAAAAGCTAGCCTTCTTGCACCAAACAATTAGCAAAGTTGTGAATGCGAAGGAAAAGTTCTTGAAGGATATTAAAGGTGCTACTCCAGTGAACATATGAATAATAAGAAAGCAAAACAGCCTTACTGTTCACAGGAGAAAGTTTAGTGGTCTAGATAGAAGATCAAACCAGCCACAATATTGTATTAAGCCAAAGCCTAATTCAGAGCCAGGCCTTAATTCTCTTCAATTCTGTGAAGGCTCGGAGAGGTGAGGAAGCTGCAGAAGAAAATTTGAGGCTAGCTAAGATAATTGATAAAGAACAAATTTTCAGTGTACACAAAATAGCCTTCTATTGGAAGAAGATGCCATCTAGGACTTTGATAGCTAAAGAGAAGTCAACACCTGGCTTCAAAGTTTCAAAGGACAGGCGGACTCTCTCATTAGGGGCTAATATAGAATGTGACTTTCAACTGAAGCCAATGCTCATTGATCGTTCTGAAAATCCTAGGGCCCTTCGAAATTGTGCCAAATCAATTCTGCCTGTGCTGTCTAAATGGCACAACAAAGCCTGGATGACAGCTCATCTTTTTACAGCCTGGTTTACTAAATATTTTAAGTCCACTCTTGAGACTGGCTACTCAGGAAAAAGATTCCTTTCAAACCATTACTGGTTATTGACAATACACCCAATTATCCAAGAGTTCTGATAGAGATGTACAAGGAGATGAATATTGTTTTTATACCTGGTAACACAATATCCATTCTGCAGTTCGTGGGGCAAGGAGGAATTTTAAGTGTCAAGCCTTATTCTTTAAGAAATATATTTTATAAGGCTATAGCTTCCATAGATTGTGATTCCTCTTACAGATCTGGGCAAAGTACACTGAAAACCTTCTGGAAAGGAATCACCATTCTAGATGCCATCAAGAAAATTCATTGTTCATGGGAGGTCAAAATATCAACGTTAGCAGGAGTTTGAAAGAAGTCGACTTCAGCCTTCACGAATGACTTTGAGTGGGTCAGGACTTCTGGGAAAGGAGTCACTGAAAATTGGTAGAAATATCAAGAGAACTGGAATTAGAAATGCAGCCTGAAGATGTGACTGAATTGCTGCTGCAATCTCATGATAAAACTTGAATGGAAGAGGAGTTGCTTCTTATGGATGAGCAAACAGTGGTTTCTTATGATGGAATCTACTCCAGGTGAAGATGTGAACATTGTTAAAATGACAACAAAAAATTTAGAATATGACATAACCTTAGTTGATAAAGCAGCAGTAGAGCTTAAGAGGATTGAGTCCAATTTTGGAAGAAGTTATCCTGTGGGTAAAATGCTATCAAACAGCATCACATGCCAGGAGAAATCTTTCACACAGCCTGAAATTTCATATAAATAATTTACCCATACTAGAACTATTTCAATCATTTATTTTATATAGTTGAAGCACTTTGAGAGTGAGGATAATTACTTGCTAATATTTTATTTTATTAACTTAAACATTTTTTAATGTTCATTTTTTTGTAAATAACTTTCATTTACAACATTTCCAAATAACGTTTGTATAGCCCAGCTATTTGATAACTATCCACAAGATGGTGCCATGGTTAACATGTTAACATGGGAATTTAAGAATTAAAAAGTAGAAGTGTTTGACACATCATTGTATATGACAAAATTAACATTAATTTTATGCTCTTATAATAATACTTAAGCATTTCAAATTTTCAGATTACTACCTTTCACTATCAAAAATTTTTATTATTTGTAAACATGTATTTCCTCATATGGAATATTAAGTAATAAAATGATATGCAAGTTACAAACACAAACATAAATTGAACCTTTTGTACTTCATAGATTAATGGATATGTTTTTAATGATCTCCTCAATTTTTAATGCCAGAATTTAAAATAATATTCAAATGGCATCTCATTAACTAGTTTCAGTTAAACTTGCTGGCAAGGTCTTTGCTAGCTGTGGACTGAATTGAGTTTCTCCTAGATTCATTTGTTGAAGTCTTATCCTCCAATGTGATATTTGGAGATGAGACTTTTGGTAGGTAACTAAAGTTAATGAGTTCTTGAGAGTCAGGTTCTTGTGATGGAATTAGTACCTTTATAGGAAGAGACACCAGAGAACTCACTTTCTCTCTGTCCACCATGGAGAACATAGCTAGAAGGTAGCCATCTGCATGCCAGGAGATCCCTTACCAGAAACTGACTGTGCTGGTACACTGATGTCAGACTTCTAGACTTTGGAACTGTGAGAAGATAAATGTCTGGGTCGGGTGCAATGGCTCATGCCTGTAATCCCAGTATTGTGGGAGGTTGAGTCAGGAGGATCACTTGAGGCCAGGAGCTTGAGACCAGCCTGGGAAACATAGTGAGACCCCTGTCTCTACAAAATATACATATACATATACATATATATATATTTTTTTTAATTTAGCCTGGCATAGTAGTTTGTACCTGTAGTCCCAGCTACTTGAAGTCTGAGGCAGGAAGATTAGTTGAGCCCTAGAGTTCAAGGCTGTTGTGATTGCCACTGCACGCCAGCCTGGACAACAGAGTGAGACCCTGTCTCTAAAACAAAGTAACAAAACAAAACAAAAATAACAAGAATGACACAAAATCTTGTGTATCCCTCACTCAAATTCACTACTTGTAAATGTTTTGCTACTTTAAAAAAAATCACCTTTCTCTCTCTCACTCTTTCTCTCCCTACACACACACACATACATACATATTTAGGATATATATTTGTGTATGTATATATAGAATATCCTGAGTCACTTGAGATTGAGAGTTACAGAAATAACGTTCCAAAATACTTCTGTGTATGTTTCCTAAGAATAAGAAAACTCATGCTTATATATTCACAATACAATTAGCACAGGAAATATAACATCAATACATTAGTATTATCTAACGCACAGTCCATGTTCAATTTTTGCCAGTTTTCTAGTAATGTCCCTTATGACATTTTTTTCCTTGATTCACAATTTAATCTAGGCTTACCCCTTGAATTTTGTTGCCACAGCTCTTTCATCTCCTTTTAATCTGAAATGATTTTCATCCTTTCTTTGTCTTTCATGATACTGAGATTTTTAAAATATACAGCCCAGTTGTTTTGCAAAATGTTCCTCGATTTGGATTTGTCTAATGTTTCCTCATGATCAGATCCAGATTATACATTTTTGACCAAATACTACATGATACGGTTTTGCTCTGTGTCCACACCCAAATCTCATGTCAAATTGTAATTCCCAATGTTGAGGGGGTGGACCTGGTGGGAGGTGATTGGATCATGGGGTGGATTTCCTCCTTGCTGTTCTTGTGATAGTAAGTGAGTTCTCAGGAGATCCGGTTGTTTAAAAATGTGTAGCATTTCCCGCTTCGCTATCTCTCTCCTGTCGCCACGTGAAGATGTGCTTGCTTCCCTCCCATCATGGCTCACTGCAGCCTCAAACTCCTGGGCTCAAGCAATCTACTTGTTGGTTTCTCTCTATGTAGGCCTTTCCCTGGGGCTACATGAGTGTTTTTACAACATGGTGACTGGCTTCCCCAAGAGCAAAAGACCAAAGTAAATCTGAGACCAAAAGAGAAGCTGCAATGCCTTGTATCACTTAGCCTTGGAAATTATACATATTTTTAGCTCCATCATGCTCTGGCTGTGAAACATACCTTGATTCAAAGTAAGAGAAGACTCCAAAACAGCCTGAATACCAGGAGGTGGATATCACTGGAGGCCATCATGGAGGCTGTCTACCATACCCTACCTAACCCTTCCACCTTATTTTCTCCAACCAATCTTAGGTAGTCAATTATGTCAGTTATTGTTTGTCATATGCTTCTCTCTTTTTTATTTGTGTAAAAATAAGGAGGTAGGTGCATATTCTCTTATTCTTCTATCTTATACAAAAGGTAGCATATTCACTCTTCTTACTTTTTTTCCCCCACATTACACTATATCCTCAAAACCCCTCTATTTTGATTCATGCAGATCTTCTTTACTCTCTTTTACAGATGCATACTCTGTTGCTTGGATGTGCCACAATTTATTCAATTAATCTCCAATATATGAGTATATAGGTTTGTTTCAGTATTCTGTAATTACAAATAAGGGAGCAACAAATAATCTTGTGAATATGTATTTTCGTATTGTTAGAGATATGTCATTAGGGCAAATTTAGACATGGGATTGCTAATCAAAGGATAAATGCATACATGACTTGTTAGATATTGCCACATTATCCAGTAGAGAAAAGATACTTTTTTTTTTTTTTTTTTTGAGATGGAGTCTCACATTGTTCCCCAGGCTGCAGTGCAGTGGTGTGATTTTGGCTCACTGCAACCTCCATCTCCCAGGTTCAAGTGATTTTCCTGCCTCAGTCTCCCGAATAGCTGGGACTGCAGGCATGTGTTACCATGCCCAGCTAATTTTTTGTATTTTTAGTAGAAACAAGCCTTCACCACGTTGCCCAGGCTGGTCTCGAACTCCTGATGTCAAGTGATCCACCCATCTCTGCCTCCCAAAGTGCTGGGATTACAGACGTCACCCATTATGCCCGGTTGGGAAGATACTATTTTGCATTCCCATCAATAAAGTATGAGAGCACTGATTCCTGATAGCCTCTCCAACACATTGTGTTGAAAAGCTTGTTAAGTTTGGTCAATCAGATAGGTGAGAAATGGTATCACAGCGTAGTTTTTGACCTGAAGGACTCCCTTAAATATTTCTTATAGTGCAGGTCTGCTAGCAATGAATTCTCTCAATTTTTGTTGTTTGGGAATGACTTAAGTTTTTGTTCAGTTTTGAAAGATGGTTTTGCTGAATATAGAATTCTTATCAGACAGTCTTTTTCTTTCAGCACTGTAACTATGTCGTCCTATGCCTTTTCACTTCCATGGTTTCTTATAAGAAGTCATCCATCGGCCGGGCGAGGTGGCTCACACCTGTAATCCCAGCACTTTGGGAGGCCGAGGTGGGTGGATCACAAGGTCAAGAGATCGAGACCATCCTGGCCAACATGGTGAAATCCCATCTCTACTAAAAATACAAAAATTAGCTGGGTGCAGTGGTGCGCACCTGTAATCCAGCTACTTGGGAGGCTGAGGCAGGAAAATTGCTTGAACCCAGGACACGGAGGTTGCAGTGAGCTGTGATCGCGCCACTGCACTCCAGTCTGGTGCCTGGCAATGGAGCGAGACTCTGTCTTAAAAAAAAAAAAAAAACTCATGTATTAATTGTATTGAGGATACCTTTTACATGATAAGTTGCATCCATCTCCTTGGCTGTTTTAGTATTCTCTTTGTCTTTTCATAGTTTGATTATGATGTGTCTAGGTGTGGACCTCTTTGAATTTATTCTACTTGAGCCCATTTAGCTACTTCAATATGTAGATGATTAATGTTTTGTAAATAAAATTTGGGAAAGTTTCAGCTATTATTTCTTCAAATATTTTTTCTTCCCTGGAAAGAATATTTGAATATTTTCACTTCTTCCGGAATTCCCATTATGCCTATGTTGATCTTCTTGATGGTGTCTCACAGGTCTCTGAAATTCTATTTATTTTTGTTCATTCTTCTTTCTTTCCGTTCCTCAAACCAGATAATCTCAATTATGCATTCTCATATTCATAGTGGTATATATACATAATGCATAATGGCAGTCCCAGAAGAAAAGGAGAAAGAGAAAGGAGCAGAAAAAAATTATTGAAGAAATAATGGCCCAAAATTTCTCAAATTAGACTCCAAAACATTAGTTTACACATTAAAGAAGCTTAATGGACTCTAAGTAAGGCTAACTTAGAGAAATCCACTCATAGACACAATCATAGGCTTCTATAAGCCAGGCTTATGTTTTCTTTGGCAACACAATTTCCTAAAATATTTTAGGAAATACTTAATAGATTTCTGACTTGCTTCCAGAAATCTCTGTGTTAATAATCACACTGCAAAATTGTTTTCTCAAGACTAATTTATTTGCATTTTTGTCTGTACAAGACCTACCCTTTCCTAATTTAATGGCAGCTATCTTGAGTCCATTTAAGTTAATAACAGGCTTGGGTGGAATGTCATAATCTTCAATTTAATCTTTGCAGATATACTAGCTGCAATTTTTCTGGAAAAGAAGTCTAAATGGAAGAAGCTTGAGAAAATGCTGGGCCTTATACTCTGCTGTTTGTGGGAACATAAGCACTTGAGTTTTTTGAACCCTCCTGGGCATGAGTAGTTTAGATTTTAGTCCACTGATATAAAGACTCCTTTAACAGAACTGAAATTTCTTTCATATCTGCTCGAAAATTGGCCCATTCTTGCCTGAATTCATTGCTTTCTTATAATATCTTGCTGCAAACAGCAACAAAGAGCCAATACACCTTACATTCTGATATTTTCCAACCTTTTCATCTAGAATTTCAGGGTCTATCAGCACATAATTGTACTTTCGTGGTATCAGAGGCAACAATTTTATGAAGTATTTTGCCACAGCATACAAAGATAATCAGCTTTCCAGCATGCAATTGTTGTCTTTCCATGAACTGCTAGACTATTATGCAGACACTGCTTATATGAGTAATTTTGACATAGCATCAGCCATTTTTAATATTAAATACTCTCTCAGTCAGGATTTGGTCCAGTTAACAAAAGTGACACTAGATATTTTAAGCAAGAAGTTCTTTAATATAGGGAGTTAGGTGCTAACAAAATCTTTGGTGAGTTGAGGGAACATCTGCTTAACACCTGGAATGACTACCAAAATAAGTCTGAAGTGCTACACTGGGGGACAGCTACCACTGAGGCCACCATTGCATCTATGCTTTAAGAGCTGCTAACATGACTGTCTCTTATACTACAGAAGGTAAAGAATGAGTATTAACACAGCAAACTAGAGATTACAAAGCATGAATTCAGGTAGATAAACATTGCCACGACTACTGCTTCTTTACTCACAGGGTCAAAGTCACTAAAATGCTATTGCAGAAAGCTGTACATTTACAAATCTTGCTTTTTAGCAGCAATAGACCAGACCTATAGCTAATAGCACCTATCATACTTTCACCTTCCAACTCTCACTTGGATATATTTCGCTGATGGAACCTCATTCATATCTAGAACTCTAGCTGCAAAAAGGAGTCTGGGAGAAGTATTTTAAAGCTTTCCAACCTCTCCAAATACACAGTTTGAGAAAACTAGTCTAAAATAGTTACCATAGTCCATTAACATAGTTAATTTCAATAACAAATTTATTTATATTGCTAAGCTAAGTCCATTTAATCATGTTGCAGTTTTAAAATGCGTTGTTGGATTTAGTTATTTAGGATTTTTACATCTATTTTCTTAAATGAATTTGGCTTGTAAATTTTTCAGTACTATCCTTATATGTATGCTGTGTCAAAGTTACTCCTGCCTCAGAAAGAATTAGCTTTTCCTCTATTTCTATGTTCTATTCTTGGAAAGTTTGGTAGAACTCTATTATTTGACACTAGCAAATAATAGAGTTGGGAACGAGAAGATGGGGAAGAAGGGGAGTTGATTCCTATTTCATCATCTTTACATGTTATTTGTTTATGAAAGTTCTGCTGCATGTTGTACTATTTTTTCCATTTAAAAAATCATTCCAGGAATTTATTTATCTAAGTTTTCAAATATTTTGGCAAATAGGTCTCACTCTGTCACCCAGGCTGGAGTGCAGTGGCGCAATCTGGGTTCACTGCAACCTCCATCTCCAGGCCTCAAATGATCCCAATTCCTCTACCTCAGCGTCCCAAGTTGAGGGGACCACACCACCATGCTTGGCTAATTTTTGCCTTTTTTTTTTTTTTTTTTTTTTTTGTAGAGACACGGTTTTGCCATCTTGCCTAGGCTGGTCTCAATCTCCTGAGCTCAAGCAGTCTGCTTGACTTGGCCTCCCAAAGTGCTGGGATTACTGGTGTGAGCCACCACACCTGGCTTCATCATTTCTTATACAAGTTTAAAATCTTGGTTATATCTGTGATTGTTATTTTTTTCTTTTTTTAGGTTACAAAGAGACATATTTACTTCCTAGACCCTGTTGATTTCTCCAACGTAGATAGATGGGAGTTTAAAAAAAATTACTGGGCCAGGCATGGTTACTTGAGCTCAGGAGTTCAAGACCAGTCTGGACAACATGGTGAAACCCTAGCTCTACAAAAAAATACAAAAATTAGTAGAGCATTGTAGTACATGCCTGTAGCACCCTCTACTCAGGACGCTGAGGTACAAGAATGGCTTGAGCCTGGGAAGCTGAGGTTGCAGTAAGCCAAGGTTGTGCCACTGCAACCCAGCCTGGGTTACAGAGCCAGATCCTGTCTCAAAAAAAAAAAATTAATAAATGACTGTGCTTTTAAGGTGCAAGGTTACATTCCACCCTGCAGAAAGCAGGGCAATGTTCATGTGGCTTGGAGTTCTCTTGTTTACATCCTAGAAACCAGGACAAATTCTATGGGACCACCCTGCTCCCCAGCCCCAACCAGCAGAACCAGCAGGAGAGGGCCGCAGCCATCTTTGGGTAGGACATGCGTGTGCATGTGCTGGAGAGACTCGGGCACAGCGAAAAGCTCAAGTGAGATGGGGAAAGTGAGTCTCTTGGCTGCTCCAGTCCCTTCTTTCCAGGCACAAAGCTGTTGAACTTATTAGTCACATAGGTCCCCTTCATCTCACACCAGCTTTTAGTAAGTGTGTGTGTGTGTGTGTGTGTGTGTGTGTGCGCATGTATGGGTGTGTCATAGACTCATTAAGTCCCTGTGCATTCCTAAATTTCAATAATTTAGGTTTGCAGTTTCAGTAGAAATCTGTAAATGCCATTTAAAAGCAAATTTGCTAATTAGATCAGCAAGTTTACATTGCTTAATATCCTATGTCATATAAAAAAAGTGCCCCTGGGTACAGGCAAAATTATGTCTTACAGCCACTGGAACTTGTCTTTATCAGCTATATGAAGAAAATTCACAGGCTGTTTATTTTATCTCTGCACTTTAAGGTAGCACAATAGTAAGCATTAGGTTATTACATCTGTAACATCCCACAAGGGTTTATGACTACCCTGTTATTTAATTAATTTTCCCAGACTCTGGTATGATATATTCAATTTGCATCAGATTACTTCCTTTCCCTCTTAAGCATTTGGTCTGCAAAGTTAGGTAGGTAAAAGTATCATTTTAAAAAATTGTTTAAGAGACTTCACCACTTTGCCCAGGCTGGTCTTGAAACCCTAGGCTCAAGTGATCCACCCACCTCAGCCTCCCAAAGTGCTGGGATTACAGATGTGAGCTGCCACAACTGGCCAAAAGTATCATTTTTAAGGACTTTACCTGTTGAGGATTTCCCAGTTGATTCTCCTGGAGAGTGCGCAGCTGGCCTGGAGCAATTTGATGTTATAATACCAATCAGTGGGGACAGAAGAGATGTATACCCCAAAGCCACAGGCTGGCCAGATATAGGACAGCAGGATCTTCTACGGGGTCCAAGGGGAAAGTTCTGACTGGACCCTGGGAAAGGACACTGGAGCCCATTTAGATGACCTGTGTCCTTCCAATGCCAGTTATCCCCAAGAGGACCCCAAACCTGGGCCTGCCCTGAGAAGCACAGATGTGCTGCTGCCTAGAAGAGCTAACACTGAGGTTTGGGAGGAGCTAACACTGAATTCACCACACAGCTATCAGAACCCGAATTTTGTACAAGTATACACAGGAAGTGAACAGTTCTTGGTGAGCCCAAAGAGGCCCACCCTTAAATAAACAAGAAGCCAAATGCCCCCACACTGTTTTTTAAGGAAACATATCTGCTCTTTCCAACCAGCAACCATGTATGGAGAGGAAATGGGGGCAGTGGAAGGACACAGCTCAAATGAAGACATTGCAAACATCTTTCTACAGCTATGTACATTCATATCATTATCATCCAGTGTTCTCGTCTGCAGCGAGTGAGCATAACATTCTTCCCGTGCTCCTGGTAGGTGGGCCAAGCTGAACATAAGCCTTCCAGGGCACGACAGCAGAAGGGAAAACTTGCACTTTGTTGCAAAGGACTTCACACTATTTCATCCGCTCTATTGTTATCCAAGGGGCATCTTGACTCTTCCAAAATCAGATGTAAAAGACAAGGTCAGTAAAATTGGTCTCTATGCCACCTGAAATTATGATTAGCCATTGTGCCTGAACATGGCACTTTTTAAAAGATTTTTTTTGGTAAAATGGACCCCAAAGAACACAATAATTTTTTTAAAGGGGGGTTATTTTTAATTTTTGAAAAACACATAAAAATTAAAGATGTGAAGTATGGAAAGCAGAAAAAGAGCTGTGATTGTTTTCTGATTTTAGTTCTATATTCTCTCCCTTTCTCTCTCTTTCTACTGATATCTTTTCTCTTGATTGGTTCTGCCTTAATGTGCCATTTCATTTGTATTCTCAATGTACAAAAGCAATAGGGAATCACTGGTAAAAAACCCAGTCTCCCCAACGTGGATCACAC
The DNA here is from genome assembly GCA_004027835.1 of Alouatta palliata. Taxonomy (NCBI): domain Eukaryota; kingdom Metazoa; phylum Chordata; class Mammalia; order Primates; family Atelidae; genus Alouatta; species Alouatta palliata. The sequence continues at coordinate 33,881 of PVKV010017537.1, forward strand.
TTTTGGTGGTGTTGGACTTGCGTGGAACACCAGCAAAAGCAACATGGAAGAGAAAGGAGTGCAATTAGAAATCTGTTTTCTATCTTGTCCCTTGTTGGTCGTCTGTAGCCCCCTTTGACTACAGGACATTCTGTCTTCTACACTTTGTAGGAGAAATCTCTCTGAAGTTTTCTGGTAGCTCTTGAGTTAGTTGATGAGAAGGGATCTGCGATCTATCAATTCCCCTTTCCCGTGGCCTTTCTAGTACAGCATTTAATGGCAAAAGCCAGCAGATCAGAGCCCATCAGAGACGATGGTCATACTGGTTACTGATATACAAAGATTTATTTGTTCTATTTTATTTATTTATTATTAATTTTTTTGAGATGGAATCTTGCCCTGTCACCCATACTGTAATGACGTGATTTCAGCTCACTGCAACCTCCACCTCCCAAGTTCAAGCAATTCTCCCGCCTCAGCCTCCTGAGCAGCTGAGATTACAGGCACCATCATCATGCCAGCTAATTTTTGTATTTTTGTAGAGACGGGTTTCACCATGTTGGCCAGGCTGCTCTTGAACTTGTGACCTCAGGTCTTGGCCTCCCAAAGTTCTGGGACTATAGGGATGAGCCACCACACCTGGTCAGGTTATTTATATATAAAAGAATTTAATATAAAGATTTTTAACTAGGTAACTGAAAGGCAAACAGAGAACTGTAAGGTATGCCAGAAGTAGCAATTGCAGGAAGCAGCTGTCACTCCTAGGGCTGAAAACACACAGAGAAGATACGAGAATTACTAAAATTTGGAAACTTAAAGAAGGAGTGCCACAAAGATGAGACTCAGACACTTGAGGAGGCAGTGTTGCTGGATTGTTACTGGTAACTCTGAGTTTGAATAGGGGCTTCGTAGGCCTGGGGCCCAAACCTCTGAAGAGGGGCACTCATAGGCTGAAGCTACTACCTTTGGGAAGAAAAAAGAATAATGAAGCTGGGTCTGCAAGTGTTGGAACAATTGCATCCTGTATTTAGTTGAGGTGATGGGAAGGAACTCCTGTTGTAGGTGGAAGAATGACTGGGGTGCCTCTCGTGGGAACTGTAGGCAGATAGGGGCTCACAGAAGCCAAAACAGAGCCAATAGAAAAGAGCAAGTTTCTTCTTTCTCCTGCATCTTTGTAGTTCCCCCTCAGTCACCAGCTATTGGTAGAACCACTTTTAATCTCCTGAAAGTTTTCTCACAGTTCTTATGTTAGTTGTTGAGAATTGTCCTGAAATCTACCAGCTACCTAGTTAAGGTATGCAGAAACACAGGAATAGCCTCACAAAGCATACTGTAGATTCTACACTGTGGAAGAATAGATTTGGAGCTCAGGGACAGTAAAGTAATAACTGAGACAGCCAGCACCTGCAGCTAGTTCACTGTCCTGTATGAGCGGGGTCCCCAACTCCTGGACCACGAACAGTACTTGTTGGCCTGTTAGGAACAGGGCCATACAGCAGGAGATGAGCTGCAGACAAACAAGCATTACCTCCTGAGTTCTGCCTCCTGTGAGATCAGCCATAGCATTAGATTCTTAAAGGAGCACGAACCCTATTGTGAACTGTGCATGCAAGGGATCTAGGTTGTGCATTCATTAGAAGAATCAACTGTCCTTTCCCCCACTCCCAGCCCTGTGGAAAAATTGTCTTCCATGAACCCAGTCCCTGGTGCCAAAAAGGTTGGGGACTGCTGCTGTATGAAATCACAAATTGGAGTTTGAATGTAATGGTTAATGCCACAGCTAAGATTCTATAGAAAGAATGCTAATGCTAAAAGAGTGAGACTATTTCACTTCCTCTGGTTATAAGTCTTTGCATCAGTCTGTCCTGTATGCATGACTCTGCAAACATGATTGGAATAACCAAAGCAGTTAGCCACCTACCATTACCCTTGGACACTGCTTAGATAAGTATTGCTACTAGTTGCTTCTCTTTTTCTATGCTCTTGGATAACACACCCTATTTCTAATTTTCTTCTTTTAGATTCATTAATACATTTAATAAATAAGGCCTAACTGATCTAACAGCCTTTGTTTTATAGTATTGGCTCTACCTGCTGAACAGAAACTTCAATACCTGTAGAAGTAGTTCCAGAATCTCGATATATAAAAGGATCCGAAAGTAATTTAGTTAAGAGCAATGCTTTTCAAATTCTGTACGGTGAAAAATTAGTTTTATTTCTTATTGATTGTATACCAATACCTTTTTTAAAAAAATTTGAGACAGAGTCTTGCTCTGTTGTCCTGGCTGGAGTACAGTGGTACCATCTCAGCTCACTGCAACCTCCATTTCCCAGGTTCAAGTGATATCATGCCTCATCTTTCCTCCTGAGTAGCTGGGGTTACAGGTGTGTACCACCACACCTGGCTAATTTTTTTTTTTTTTTTTTGAGATAGAGTCCTGCTCTGTTGTCCAGGCTGGAGTGCAGTGATGCAATCTCAGCCCAGTGCAAACTCCACCTCCTGGGTTCAAACAATTCTCTCTGCCTCAGCCTCCCAAGTAGCTGGGATTACAGGCACCCACCACCACACTCAGCTAACTTTCTGTATTTTTAGTAGAGATGGGGTTTCACCTTATTATCCAGGCTGGTCTTGAACTCCTGACCTCAAGCAATCCACCCGCCTCAGCCTCCCAAAGTGCTGGGATTACAGGTATGAGCCACCATGCCTGGTCAGCTGGCTAATTTTTTATGTGTTTAGTAGAGACAGGGTTTTACCATGTTGGCCAGGCTGATCTAGAACTCCTGGGCTTAAAGTGCCCCAACTGCCTTGGCCTCCCAAAGAGCTGGGATTACAGGTGCTTACAATCATATACCAATACTTTTGAAAACACAAGAAAAAAGCATTAGCTAAAAAAAAGAAATGGTAAAAGAGATATACAAAAAGCAAGCTAATTTTTATTATCAGATTTGTCAGATATAAAATTACATTAATATTTCAATAAATATAACCAGTACAAACATCAAACAGGAATAAGAAAAAAATTTAAATCTGTGCGCTTTTAATATCTTTTTCTTGCTATATTACACTGGCTATAATTTCCACTAAAATGTTGACTAGAAGTGGTAAAAGATGGCTTCCTTGAATAGAATACAGATTCAGAAATAAAGCCGCATGCTTGCAGCCATTTTATCTTTGACAAGACTGACAAAACAAGCAACAGGGAAAGGACATGCTATGCAATAAATGGTGCTGAATAACTGGCTAGCTATAAACAGAAGAATGAAATGAGACCCTTACCTTTCACCATATACAAAAATTAACTCAATGTGTATTAAATATTTAAATGAAAGACTTCAAACCAGAAAAAATTCTTCAAGAAAACCTAGGAAATATCCTTCTTGATGCTGGCCCTGACAAATAATTTTTGGCTAAGTCCCCAAAAGCAATTGCAACCAAAACAAAAACTGACAAATGGGACCTAATTAAACTAAAGGGCTTCTGCACAGAAAAAGACTATCAACAGAGTAAAGAGATAACCTACAGAGTGGGAAGTATCTGCAAACTATGCATCTCACAAAGGTCTAATGTCCAGAATCTATAAGGAATTTAACAATTGAACAAGCAAAAACCAAATAACCCCATTAAAAAATGGGCAAAGGGCAAGGTATGGTGGTTCACAATTATAATCCCAGCACTTTGAGTGGCTGAGGCAGGCAGATCACCTGAGGGCAAGAGTTCAAGACCAGCTTGGTCAAGATGGTAAAACCTCATCTCTACAAAAAATTAAAAAATTAGATGGGCATGGTGGCACACACCTGTAGTCCCAGCTACTCAGGAAGCTGAGGCACAAGAATTGCTTGAACCTGGGAAGCAGAAGTTGCAGTGAGCTGAGATTGCACCACTGCACTCCAGCCTGGGTGGTAGAGTGAGACTGTTTTAAAAAAAAATGAACAAGGGACATGAACAGACACTTCTCAAAAGAAGACATACAAGTGGCTAGTAAACATGAAAAAATGCTCCACTTCACTAATCATCAGAGAAATGCAAGTCAAAACTGCAATGAAATACCATCATAACATCAGAATAGTTATTATTAAAAAGCCAAGGTCAGGCACAGTGGCTCATGCCTGTAATCCCAATACACTGGGAGGCTTAGGCAGGAGAATCACTTGAGTCCACAGGTTCAAAACCAGTCTGTGTAACATAGTGAGATCCCATCTCTACAAAATAAAAATAAAAATAAATCAGCCGGGTGCAGTGGTACAGCACTATAGTCCCACTACTCAGGAGGCTGAGGTGGGAAGATCACTTGAACCTAGAAGATTAAGGCTGCAGTGACCCATGATTATGCCACTGCACTCCAGCCTGGGCAACAGAGCAAGCCCTGTCTCAGGAAAAAAAAAAAAAAAAAAAAAAAAAAAAAAAAAAATCAGATGTTGGCAAGGCTGTGGAGAAAAGAGAATGTAACTGTTGCTGGGAATGAAAATTCGTTCAGCTACTGTGGAAAGCAATTTGGAAATTTCTAGAAGAACTTAAAACAGAACTACTATTTGACCCAGCAATCCCATTACTGGATATGTATCCAAAAATAAATAAATAAATTATTCTACCAAAAAGACACATGTACTGACATGTTCATTACAGCACTATTCACAATAGCAAACACATGGAATCAATCTAGGTGCCCATCATTGTAGATTAAAGAAAACGTGGTACATACATGGAATCAATCTAGGTGCCTATCATTGGTGGATTAAAGAAAACGTGGTACATATACACTTTGGCATACTGTGCAGCCATTAAAAAAGAACAAAATCATGTCCTTTGCAACAGCATGAATGCACCTGGAGGCCATTATCCTAAGTGAATTAATGTAGGAACAGAAAAGCAAATATCATATGTTCTCATTTATAAGTAGTAGCTAAGCACTGGGCACTACAGACATAAAGATAGCAACAATAGGAACAGGGGACTGCTAGAGGAGGCAGGGAGGGAGGGAGGGAGGGAGGCAAGGATTGAAAAACTATTGGGTACTATGCTCAACACTTAGGCGACAGGATCCAACATATCCCAAACTTTGGCATCATACAATATACCCAGGTAACTAATCTGCACATGTACCTCCTGAATCTAAAATAAAACTTGGCCAAGTGCGGTGGCTCACACCTGTAATCCCAGCACTTTGGGAGGCTGAGGTGGGCAGATCACCTGAGGTCAGGAGTTTGAGACCAGCTTGGCCAACATGGTGAAACCCCATTCCTACTAAATATACAAAAATTAGCCAGGTGTTGTGGTGGGTGCCTGTAGTCCCAACTTCTTGGGAGGCTGAGGCACAATAATCGCATTAACATGGGAGGCGGAGGTTGCAGTGAGCCGAGATCGTGCCACTGCACTCCAGCCTAGGTGACACAGTGAAACTCCATTTCAAAGAATAATAATCAAATAAAATAAAACTTGAAGTTATTTTGAAACAGAAAAAATAAAAATAAGATATGGCTTCCTTGACTTAATCCTGATATTAGAAGGAATTATTTAGTTTTGCATCATTAAATATGATGTTAGATGTTTAAGGTCATTTTTATCTTTAAGGTCTCTATCAGGTTGAGGAAATACTCTTTTATTTCTAGTTTGTAAAAAGATTTTATCACAAATAAGTGTGAAATGTTGTCATTTATTTTTCTGACTTAATTGAAATTTTCATGCCTTTGTCCTTTATTCTGTTAATATGGCATATTAATGAATTTTCAGCTATTAAACCAATTCCTGGGATAAATCTTACTTGGTCATGGTGTATAATCCTTTTTATATGTTGTTGGATTCTATGTGCAAATACTTTTTTTTTTTTTTTTTGAGACAGACTCTCCCTCTGTTGCTCAGGCTCCAGTGCAGTGGTGCTATCTTGGCTCACTACAATCTCCATTTCTGGAGTTCAAGGTATTCTCCCACATCAGCCTCCCAAGTAGCTGGGGCTATAGGCACATGCCATCATGCCTCGCTAATTTTTATATTTTTGTAGAGATGGGGTTTCACCGTGTTGTCCAGGCTGGTCTCGAACTCCTGGGTTCGAGTGATTCTCCCACTCTGGCCTCCCAAAGTGCTAAGATTACAGGCGTGAGCCACCCATGCCCGATCTATTTGCAAACACTTTGTTAAAGATTTTGCATTTGTGTTCATAAAGACTATTTGTCTATAGATTTCTTGTGATGTCTTTTTCTGGCTTTGGTATCAGAGTAATATTGTCCTTGTGAGTTAGGAAGTTTTCCTTCCTCTATTTTCTGAAAGAGTTTATATATAATTGGCATTATTTCTTCTTTAAATGTTTGATAGAATTTATCAGTGATTCTAACTGAGCCTGTGTGTATGCACATATACAATTATATGTGTGTGTGTGTGTAACTGTTTTATTACTGATTTATTTCTTTGTTATATGTCTATTCAGATTTTCTGTTACTTCTTAGGTCAGTTTTGGTAATTGGTGTTTCTCTAGGAATTTGTCTATATCATCTATATTGTCTAATTTGGCATAAAGTTGTTTACAGTAATCCCCTGTGTTTTTTTCTTTTGAGACAGAGTCTTCACTCTGTCACCCAGGCTGGAGTGCAGTGGCAAGATCTTGGCTCACTTCAACCTCTGTCTCCAGGGTCAAATGATTCTCCTTCTGAGTAGCTGGGATTACAGGTATGTGCTACCATACCCAGTTAATTTTTGTATTTTTGGTACAGATGGGGTTTCACCATGTTGGCCAGGTTGGTCTCAAACTCCTGGGCTCAAGTGATCCATCCGCCTTGGCCTCCCAAAGTGCTGAGATTACAGGTGTGAGCCACCACGCCCATCCAGTTCACAGTAATTCCTTTAACTTTCATTTCTTTTTTCTGTAGGATTGCCAGTTGGTGGCATATCCCTTCCTTCATTCCTTATTTTGATAATATGGGTCTTTTTTTCCTTTGTCAATCTCTAAAGGTTTAATAATTTTGTTGATCATCTTAAACAACCAAATTTTGTTTTGACTGTTTTTTAAAATTGTTTTTTATTTTCTGTTTCATTGATGCTCTCTGCTCTTTATTATTTTCTTCCTTTTGCTTTCTTTGGATTTAATTCTTTTTGTTTGTTTTGTCAGGTTGTATCTTAGATATTGTCTTGAAACCTTTACTTTTTTTCTAATATATGTGTTTAAAGCTACATTTTCATCTCGACCCTGTTTTATCTAAAAATTTTAGTATATTATGTTTTCATTTTTGCTACCTTCCAAATGTTTTCTAATTTCTCTTGTGATTTCTTCATTGACCCATGAGTTATTTAAAATTACTTGGTTTAATTTCCAAATGTTTGGGGATTTCCCAAATTTCTTTCTGTTGTTAGTTTCTAATTTAATTCCATGGATTGGCAAGCATGTGATTAATGATTACAATCCTTTTGAATTGGGGAACTTGTTGTATATGACCATATGACCTAGCATAAGAAGATGTATTTTTTTTTTTTTTTTTTTTTTTTTTTTTTGAGGCAGAGTCTGTTCTGTTCCCCAGGCTGGAGTACAGTGGTGTAATCACAGCTCACTGCAGCTTCAACTTCCCAGGCTCAAGTAATCCTATAGCCTCACCCACCTGAACAGCTGGGACTACAGGTGTGAGCCACCATGTTCGGCTCAGTTTTTAAATTTTTAATAGAGATAAGGTATCGCTATGTTGCCCAGCCTGGTCTCAAACTCCTGTCCTCAAGCAATTCTCCCACCTCAACCTCCCAAAGTGCTGGCATTACAGGCATGAGGCAACATGCCCAGCCAAGAAGCTGTATTCTGTTGTTGTTGGGTGCGCTATTCTAAAAATGCCTCCTAGGACAAGATGGTTGACAGTGTTAAGTTTTCTCTTTTCTTGTTGATCTTTTGCCTAGTTGTTCTATCAGTTATGAGAATGATATATTGAAATTTTTTCCCCAAACTGTTGAACTGTCAGTTTCTCCCTTTAATTGTTATTTTTTGCATCATGTATTTCATGCCTCTGTTTTAGGTGTATATATAGTTTAAATTGCTGTATTTTCCTGGTATATTTAACCTTTTAACATTATGAAATACTCTTTGTCTTAAAATGTACTTTGTCTGATGTCAGTATAGTTACTCTAACTCTCTTATGGTTACTGTTTCCATTATATATATTTTTCTTTCATTTTATTTATACTTTTTATCGTTGTACTTTTTACTTTTTACTATTTGTGTCTTTGAATCTAAAGTGTGTCTCTTATAAGTGGTGTATAGTTCTTCAATCTTGCCTTTTAGAAAGAAGCCTGAAATCCTCTGCCTTTTGGTTGGGGTGTTTAGTCCATTTGCATGTAATTCCTTATGATGTGGTTGGATATACATCTGCTGTTTTGCTAATATCTAATGTCTTTTTCATTACTCTATTTTTTCTTTACTGCGTTCTTGTGTTAAATGTATTTTAATGTATAATTTCAATTCCTCTGTTGATTTTTTTATCTGAATGTTTTGTAATTTTTTTCATATTTGTTCTAGAGATCACAATATGCTTCTTAATAAGACCATCTACTTCAGGTTAATACTAATTCAACTGCAGTAAAATATAGCAACTTCCTTGTGTCAATATTGTTACATGTATGTATGTATGTCATTAATTAAACAACACAGTGTTATGATTGTTGCTTCATATAATCTTGTAAAGAAATTAAGAGAAAACTAGATATATATATAGACTTTTATATTTCCCAACATTTTTACCATTTCTGAAGCTCTTCATTTCTTTCTATGGATTCAAGTTATTGTCTTATGCCATTTCCTTTCAGTCTAAAGGACTTCCTTAGTATTTATTATAAGGTAGGTCTGCTAGCAGTGAATTCACTCGGTGCTTGTTTAATCTGGGAATATCTTTATTTTTCCTTATTTTTTATTATAGAATTCTTTGGTGGTAGTTCTCTGACCCCACCCCCAGAACTTTGAACATAATCCCACTGCCTTTTGTCTTCCATTGTTCCTTATAAGAAGTCAACTGTTAATCATATTGTTGTTTTCCTATCTTTAAATCTGTTTTTCTCTTGCTGCTTTTTATTTTTTTCTTCATATCTGTGGTTTGTTGAGCTTTTGGAATATTTAATGTTTTCTTACTTTAATCAAATTTGGGAAGATTTCAACCATTATTCTTCAGTTAACTGTTCTATCCCTTTCTCCTTCTCCTTTCCTTCTGAGACTTCCACTACATATATGTTGGTATACTACATACATGTTAGTACATTTCATTTTTGAACTATAATTTTGCTATACAGTTTTAGGTGGAAAGTTCTTTTTTCTCTGCACTTTGAAGATATTACTTCATTTCTTCTGGCTTCAGTAATAGCTGCTGGGAGAGCTGTCCTTTTTCTCTAGAAAAGTGACCTATACATTTTATCTGGCTACTTTTAAGATCTATCCTTTTTCATCTATATATATGTTTTTAAGTTTCTCAGCAATATATTTAGTAGTAGATTTCATTTCCTTTTTCTTTTTCTTCTGCTTATCCTGACTAGTACTTGTTGTGGTTCTCATATCTGTATATCCATGTTTTTCTTTAGTTCTGGAGAATTGTAAGCTAGTATCTCTTTGAGTATTACATTTCTTGCATTCTTTCCTGGAATCCACTTAGACATAAGTTAGAGCTTCTAACAGCTCTTAAACTCTCTTTACAGTTTTCTTTCTTGCTCTTTGTAGTAGTCCCATTCTCACACTGCTATAAAGAAATAACTGAAACTGGGTGATTTGTAAAGAAAAGAAGTTTAAATGGCTCATGATTCCACAGGCTGTACAGGAAGCATGGCTGGGGGGCACTCTCAAGAAACTTATGATCATGGTAAAAAACGATGGGAAAGCAGGGATGTGTTACATGGCTCACAGTCTAGTAAGTGTCTGCCAGGTATGAAGAAGGATAATTACAAATTGCTTGCTACATATTGTCCTTCATTAATGTCTGCTAGGATTTTGTTTGCATTTTTAATAGGTTTACAGAATTAGACTTACTCTCAGGTTGTGATATCTTGTTCTTCAAATCTTTTCCTCTTCATTTTTTTCTTTTTCTTTCTTTCTTTCTTTCTTTTTTTTTTTTTGAGATGGGCATAGGGATGGTCTTGTTCTGATGCACAGGCTAGAGAGTGGTGGTGCAATAATGGGTCACTGCAACCAGGATCTCCTGAGCTCAAGCAATCCTCCCATCTCAGCCTCCCAAGTAGCTGGGACTACAAGCACTTGCCTCCATTCCTGGCTGATTTTATTTTATTTTTTTTGTAGTACAGACAAAGTGATGTTATGTTGCCTAGGCTGGTCTTGAGCTCCTAGGCTCAAGCAATCCTTCTGCCTTGGCCTCCCAAAGTGTTGGGATTACAGGCATGAGCCACTGCACACAGCCTAAATCTTTTTCAATCATGCTTTCCCATAGCCTGTGTTCCATAAGAAACCATATAAAATAAACCCTTTCTTTTATTTGAGTAATGTCATTGGAAATTATTAATAGGGTCCAAGCATCGTAACTCAAGCCTATAACCCAGCACATTGGGAGGTCAAGACTAGAGGATCACTTGAGCTCAGGAGTTCGAGACCAACCTGGGCAACACAGTAAGATCTCATCTCTTTAAAAATAAATAAGTAAATAATTTTAAAGGAGGAACTTATTAATAGAGTTTTATTAGAAGAAGGAAACCATTGTATATCATGTCTGGATTTCAATTCATGTTCTCTGGACCTAATCTTCTTTGACAACAGATGGTGTATAACAGGGCATGTTTATTTGATAAAGAAATAAATGAGTATTTAATTATATTAAAATGAGTATTTAATTATATTAAAATGAGTATTTAATTATATTAAAATAAATAAAATGAGTATTTAAATATATTAAAAACAATATTCTAGGCTGGGCATGGTAGCTCATGCCTATAATCCCAGCACTTTGGGAGGCTAAGGCCAGTGGATCACCTGAGGTTGGAGTTCAAGAGCAGCCTGATCAACATAGTGAAACCCCGTCTCTACTAAAAATACAAAAATTAGCCAGGTGTGGTGGCCTGCACCTGTGGTCCTAGCTACTTGGGAGACTGAGGCAGAATAATTGTTTGAACCTGGGAGGCAGAGGTTGCAGGGAGCCAAAATCGTGCCACTGCACTACAGCCTGGGTGACAGAGTGAGACTCAATCTGAAAAGAAGAAAAAAAAAGGTTATCTTGTATAAATATTGATAGTTTTCTAAGGATTTGGTTGAGGAAAGCTAGAATGGATATCTAACTTGTCAAGTAAGGTCATGGAGATTTTCAAAGATCTCAGCAGACTGGAATAATGGACTGACAGATTTCTAATAAGATATTTATTTCTAACAATTTCATAAGGGTAAATAATTTAATTTTCAAAAATCAGTTGCACACATAAACTATGTTTATTAGCTGTAATATATGTGGAAAATATAGAGGCATTATTATATAATAAATTTAATATGAATCTATGTTTTTGATGTTTAAAAAGTCAATATTCATCTACATTAATAGCATTTAGAATAGTTGATTGGGGTTTCTGAAGATTAGGAAAAAATAAATTAAAAAAAGTAAAAATGGAATGAATGGTAATGGTGCTACTCTATTGTGGTCAAAATACTTCTTGAATATGGAATTTAGTTTGAGAATGGTGCACTTTAAGAGACAGAAGAAAAATTGGATCATGTCCAGAAACAAAAAAGTAAAAATATGAGGAAATTCCACTGCGTACATGAAGAAATTTGGAAGGAAAGAGAATATTTAAGCAGTGGTAGGGGGTGGGGAATTAGAACATAATTGGTTTCTTCGCATATTTTAAGGCAGCAATGTTAAAGAGAAGTGAGATTAATTTTGTGTGACCTTAGGAAATAGGATAGAAACAGGGTAAAACACTCCTGCTTGGGCAACTGATGGAGATCCTACCTCTAAAAGAAATACGGTTTTTACAGGAGGCATATATCAGGAAATAAAATTGTCTACCTTAATATGAGTTCGCTGTCACTGGAAGTATTCAAGTAAAGTCTATATGATCTCTTGTTGAAGATCTTCATGAAGAATTCAAGTATTTATGAGGAGTTTTAGTTGAATATAGCATATATTTCCTTAGCTTTTAGGTTTTTTGACATTTCATTCAATTAAAAATTTTCTAATATTACTATTTTCTGATACTAGTTAATTTTCTGAAGACCTGATATTAGACGTTGAGAAGGCAGCAGAGCACATAGTTGATAAGATCATAGGCTTTGAAGTGATTGAGTTTAGGTCTGGCTCTGCCACTTATTATTAAAGCTTTGTGACCTTGGTCAATTAACTTGCATATTTTGGAGGCTTTACCCAGACAAAAGCAATGTGTTTCCTCATTTGTAAAATGAGGATAATGATTCCTACCTGGTGAGGTTATTATAAAGATTTAATGACTTAGTATTTGTAAAATGCTTAGAACAGTAGCAGGTATGTTGTAAGCACTATAAAAGTGTTATTAAAAAATAATGAGGATTTTTAGTAAAGGTTTTAAGGGACTCTAGGTTTAAGACTGAACTCTGAGAGAGGATCCAAGATGGTGGATTAGACACAACTCCAGCACACAACACCCAGCAAAGAGATGCAAAAACCCAGAGACCTCCTAGCTCCAACAGAGGTACCAGGTGTATTTCAACGGGTCTGGTCCGAGGGTAAGCAAAGCCCACTCAGGCAGACCGAGGCAGGGAGGGGTGCTGCTTCACCCAGAAAGTGCATCTGGCCAGCGAGTGGGAGGCTCCACCTCTGGTGCTCTGGTCCAGATACAGCGCTTCCCCCAAAGCCACAGCAATACACAGAACAGGGGATCTTTGCCAATCAAGCACCGGGAACTACAAATGCAGAGTTGAATAAAGTCTGCAGACTGAGCTATCACCCCCTCCCCATGCCCGGAGAGAGAGGGAGCTGTAAGCAGGAGCAGGTGGGCGGCCCCTACCCCATGACCGGAGAGAGAGAGAAAGCTGAAAGGGGGAGACTGCGGGAGCTGCTGGGCGGGTCCCTAACCTCCCCCACAAACCCCAGAGAGCTGAAGCTCTGACTCTAGTAGGTTATGTAGCCAGTGCCACAGTCTGAGAGGAACCCTGAGTGATCCAGCCCAGTGGAGGAAGGGCTCAACCTGCCACTAGAGGGGTGGGACTGGGCTACATGTTTTAACAAAAAACACAGGAAGCCTACATACCAACAGGACGGCGTTCTTGACAACCCAGCAGCACCTACAGGTCAATGGAAGAGGCGGGCCTAATCTCCCAGCAGAAACAAAAAAGACACAGGAAGCTTCCCTAGTAACCTGAAGGAGTCCCTAGAAACCCAGTAGCGCCCCCACAGGCAGACAAGCGACCTCATCAAGCAGCTCTCTGACACCACAGCCAGGTAAATCCACAAAGATGGGAAAAAAAACAGTGCAAAAAAGGTGAAACCACCAAAGACCAGAACACCTCTTTTCCTTCAAGGGATCACAATTCCTCAACAACACAGGATCACAACTTGACCGGGAAGGAGTGTGAAGAATTGACAGAAACAGGATTTAGATGGTGGGTAATAACAAACTTCTCAGAGCTAAAGGAACATGTTCTAACTCAATGCAAAGAAACCAAAAATCTTCAAAAAACGTTAGACGAAATGCTAACTAGAATAACCAGCTTAGAGAAGAACATAAACGACTTGATGGAGTTGAAGAACATAGCACGAGAACTA
>PVKV010017538.1:0-26481 GCA_004027835.1 Alouatta palliata
CAGTGGTGGTAGGGACGGCGATGGGGCTTGCAGGTGTGGATGGGAGTGTGCGGCTCCTGAGAATGGGGGCAGGGATGGGGAAGGAAATGGGGGCAGAGGTCATGGTGGGGCTGGGGCAGGCAATGGAGGTGGTGGGGAGGGTGGGGATAAGGATTAGGACAAAGGGGAGAAAGAGGAGTGGACCCCATCCCTACAATGCGGCTGCTCCAAGCCCTGTCACCTCCACCTTGACCAACTGTTGGCAGTGCAGCCCTAGCCCCGCCCCACCCTAGGGCTCCACTCTCCAGGCCCTAGCCCAGCACTGACCTCCTTGGTCGGGGCCCCCGCACAGGGCTGCTCCCGCCCATAGCCTGAGCTGGTCTGGTGTATGCTCCAGGGCAGGGGCTGCTTGCCATCTGGCACCTCCAGGGGGCGGTAACTCTGGCTGCTCGTGGACTGGAAATGGGCTTGTTCCCTGAGGGTGAGGCCGAGCTAGAGGTCCTCTGCCCAGGAGCTTCCCTCCTCCCTGCTCCCTCCCACAGATGGCTCAGGGGTCCGCAGTGCCCTGAGTCACCCAGAACCCTAAGCCTAGGCCAGGCAAGGCTCCAGGTCCCCATCCACGAAGCCTAGAGTTTGTCTGATGAGCAGGGCAGGGGCTGGGAAGGGGCCATATAGAACGTACCCCCTGGCCAGGTTGTCTAAGGCCTCCAGGCTGGCTTGGTATGAGACCACGGGCCGGAAATTCGATTTGTAGCCGGTGCCTGTGTGACTGCTTACTCGGGGCTTGAAATCCTCCCGACCTGCCAGAGACAGACCCCTGGGTCAGAAACAGGCAGGCTTCCCAGGCAGGGCCCGCGCCCTCCGAGGGGCCTGGGGGTCACAGTGATAGGGGAGGGCTCAGAGCCACGGGCCAGAGCCTCGCAAGCCTGGCCTTTCAGGACTGTGATGGCAGGAAATGGGAGTGGGTGGGCTGGGGACAAGGTCAGTGTGGCAAAATCACAGTGACAGAACTGCAGGGACAGAACCGGAGAAGGGAGACACCGGACAGGGCTCAGGGACAGACGGATTCAGCGGACGAGGTTGCGCTGCAGTGTGACAGCCAGAGGGGGTCCTCCTCCCTCAGAGAGAGCCCCTCCCTTCCTGCCCCAGCCTGGGGGAGGCTCCTGCACAAAGGTGCCCTTACCAAAGGCTGTGCAGTAGCTGGTGGCGTAGAATTTCAGGGGGTCTGTGGAACCCCCCGAACTCATCTTCACATAAGGGGAGACAACCCCCAGGGGGAGTTTCCCCATCATGATATCATGGGGCAGGGCCCTGGGGGGCCTGGAAAGGAAGCACGGGGAGCCTTGTGGGTCCCAGGCCTGGCTCAGAAGCCCAAAGGGGTGAAGATCTGTCCCTCACCCCCCACACAGCTGGCCCCTTCTCCCAGGCCTCTGTCCCTCTGGTCCAGCTCCCACATCCCTAAACTGAGGACTAAACCGATCATCCACACTTATCCTAAGAGTCCTCGTGTTTCCTCTCACTTTCCACACCTTATTTATTTATTTTTAAGAAATGGAGTCTTGCTCTGTTGTCCAGGCTGGAGTGCAGTGGCGCGATCTCGGCTCACTGTACCTCTGCCCCCAGGGTTCAAGCAATTCTCCTGCCTCAGCCTCCTGGGTAGCTGGGATTACAGGTGCGTACCACCACGCCCAGCTAATTTTTGTATTTTTAGTAGAGACAGGGTTTCACCATATTGGCCAGGCTGGTCTCGAACTCCTGATCTCAGGTGATTCACCGGACTCAGCCTCCCAAAGTGCTGGGATTATAGGCATGAGCCGCCGTGTCCGGCTTTCACACCTAATTATTAACTCTTCCTGTCCCCATTTACTGCCAGGACAGTGAGGTTCCAAATGATAAAGGATTTGGTCATAATAGGTGGTAGTGCCGGGATTCAGACCTAGGGCATTTGACTCCTCGTCCCTGACCTGAACCTTACATACCTACCTCTCAGAATGAATGAGCCGACAACCTCCTGCCTGGGGAATTCTTGCCCCCCCCCCGCCCTGCCCAAGAAGTCAGGCCGGGATGCTCACTCCCAGCCCCCAGCTCCTCTCTCTCCCTCAGCTCCCGTGGCCTTGCCAGCTTCTGACCTTGCCTACCTCTCCTGGGAGTTGGCTGGGCTCTCCCTGAGCCCAGCCACAGCGGCCCCACCCTCACCTTTCCTCCGCAGAGGCTCTGAGGTCAGGGAGAGGCTGCAGGAGGCAGAACTGCTCCAGAGACGCCAGTCCTCCTGGAGGTGGCCGTGTAAGAGAAACAGTGTGTATGTAACCTAGCAACTGGCGCCTAGCAACAGCGTCCCCAGGCTTCTGAGCCTTTCTAGGACCAGGGCCCACTGACGGGCTGACCTGGCCAGGAGGGGAGGGCCAGGAGCTGCCTGTGCAAGGCCCCGCCCCAGGGCTCCAGCCCTGATCTCTGGCCTCCTCCACAGGCCCGGGAAGAGTTGCCGTCCGCATGACAAAAAATGAAAGATAATCCCGAACACTCAGTCCCATTAAGTACCCACTTCTCGGCAGACACTTTACATCCTCTACCTCCATCCACTGAGCGGCTCGTCAGGTAGCTATGATTATGCCCATTTTCACTGGGGGAACAAGAGGCTTAGACAAGCAAAGCAACTTGACTCCAGAGATCTCACATTAAGAAAATAGCCGTGTTGAGATTCAAACGTGGGTGGATCTGGATCCTGCTCTTCTGCCTCTGGGTCAATCAATGTTTATTATGTTCCGCTGCAGCCAGATCTGTGCCAAACCCTTTAACACACACTACATCGTATAATTCCCCAAACCACCCTGTGAACCGGGTACCATAACTGTGGGGCCAAGAGGCCGCAGCAGGTAAGAGTGTGGTTCAAATCTCACCTGTCACCTCTGATGAGATACTTATCATCCTCTTCACGCCCCCATATCCTCATCTTCACAAGGGATGTGACTGCACCCACCTCACAGCGCTGCTGGCAGATTTAGCGAGAGCGTGGATCCAGCACCTGGCACGTAGTCTGTAGCGGACCAACGACCTAGGCAGGAATTCAGGGGTCGGGGATCAGGGTCTGGAGGCGCTGTCCGATCAGAGCTCCCCTTAGGGCCTGTCCTCCCGGCGGCCTGTGGGTTTTTTTGCTGTGTGGCGACACTCAGCGGCCATAACTCGTAACTGCAAGAGATGCCGCAGGTGCATCCCCCAAGAGTGGGAGGGGGCGGTCCTAGGAGTGGGGGACAGAGCAGTTCCGTCATCCTGGCCACAGGCCCCTACCAAGCCTCACTCTCCCCTCCCTCCAGGACAGAAGGGGCGGGTCTGGGCAAGGAGTGTCCCGGGAGAGCAAGCGCTGGAGTCCACAAGGAGAAGGAGTCCAGATGCCAGATGACCCAACAGCAATGTGACTTCTGGGCCTGTCACCTGTGGACCTCAGTCTTTCTATCTGCAAAGTGAAGGAACAGACCAAAAGTCCTTCCATACTGGAAAATCTAGGCCCGCCTTATCCCACTCCTTTCCCATATCCATCCCCATTTATCAAGCACTTTCTTATGCCAGAACTGAGCTACGAGTCACATCACTTTTCCCTCCCAGCCCTATGATGGGAACTACTGTAATCATGCCCATTTTATATATGAGGAAGCTGCTTGAGGGCTCACAGACAGGGAGGGGTGGAGCTAGGATCCAAATTCAGCTCTGACCCTGGAATCTATGCCCCGCCCTTTGGAACAAACCAGCAAATTCTCCAGAAAGGTGCTGGGACGGTAGCACTGGGCTCTTAGCCCTTGGTGAAGCTCGATGATTTTCCCAAAGGGATGGACTGCCCTGGCCAGATGGGCAACTGCCTCCTTTCTAGCCCTTCCCAGTCCTAGGCAGTAAGATTCCCCTGTTTCTGGCAGGGTGCAGTGGCTCACACCTGTAATCCAGTACTTTGGGATTACAGGCTGAGGCAGGCGGATCACCTAAGGTCAGGAGTTCGAGACCAGCCTGACCAACATGGTGAAACTCCGTCTCTACTAAGAATACAAAAAGTAGCTGGGCATTGTGGCAGGTGCCTATAATCCCAGCTACTCGGAAGGCTGAGGCAGGGAGAACTGCTTGAACCTGGGAGGCGGAGGTTGCAGTGAGCCGAGATTATGCCACTGCACTCCAGCCTGGGCGACAGAGCGAGACTCTGTCTCAAAAAAAAAAAAAAAAACAAAGATTCCCGTTTCCCTCCTGTAAGAAGGTAGAGGCTACAGATACACTGGGTTAGCAGAGAGGACCCAGTGAGAGGACATGCTGAGCCTCAGCCCATACAGCTCCTTAGCTGGGATCAATGGGCTAGGCACTAACAAGCTTCCGAGACCAGAGCACACCACCACTGACTGCTGAGTCCTGAACAGAGACAGATGTCTGCACTCTGTGTGCTGGGCTGTGTGGGCTGCAATTCCCCAAAGGAGGATTAACTCAAGTGAATGAGAAACACACCACCAAGTGTGCGTCGTTTGGCTTTGGTTGACGTGGGTCTTTATGGCTGCCCTCAGAGGGAAGCCAGGGCTGTTGTAGGGAAGAGACAGGTTGGCATACTTCAGCTAAACGCATAGAAAAGCCTCCTAACACGATAAACAATCCAATAGGGGAAAAGGCTGCCTTGGGGAGAGTGAGTTCCCCGTCCCAGGAGGCATGCAAGCAGAAGCTTGACAGGATGACGATAACAGAAAACTTTCACTGGTGTGTTAGGTACCAGGCACTGTTTCTAAGCACCTCCCATGATTAGCACAATTAAACTTCACCGCATTCCTACATGGTGGGTGGTATCAGCGCCTCCGTTTTATGTATGAACAAACTCAGACACAGAGAGTTTGCATAACTTGTCCAAGGTCACACAGCTAGGAAGGGGAGAAGCCATTATTTGAACCCAGGCATCCTGGTTTCACAGGTCATGCTGCTGACCCCTTTGATATTGCCTCAAAGGCTGAGCTAGAGGTTCTCTGACCTATTTTCAAAATCTGACTTTTGATGACTGTCTTTTTAAATTTCTTCTTAAACTTGATTACCTCTATAGAGAAAAAAAAATTGAAAAGCAAAGATTTTAAAAAATTGTTTATAGAGACAGGGTCTTGCTTTGTTGTCCAGGCTGGTCTCAAATTCCTGGCTTCGAGGGATCCTCCTGCCCCAGCCTCCCAAAGTGCTGGGATTACAGGTGTGAGCCACCATGCTGGGCCTAAAAATCCTTTAAAAAAGTTAATCCAGTCTGGGCGAGGTGGCTCACACCTGTAATCCCAGCACTTTGAGAGGCCAAGGTGGACAGATCACGTGAGGTCAAGAGTTCAAGACCAGCCTGAGCAACATGCAGAAACCCCGTCTCTACTAAAAATACAAAACTAGCTGGGTGTGGTGGCACATGCCTGTAATCCCAGCTACTCGGGAGGCTGAGGCAGGATAATCCCTTGAATGCAGGAGGTGGAGGTTGCGGTGAGCTGAGATCACACCACTGCACTCCAGCCTGGGCAACGGAGTAAGACTCCATCTCAAAAAAAAAGAAAAATAAGTTCATCTCTCTCATGGTCCTCAGTTTGTGCTGGGCACTGCTGTGTGGAAAATTCACAGAAGAAAGGTCTAAAATTGTTCAAATCAGCTAAGATGATCGAGAAATGGGAAACAGATCCCTGGAATGCAGCTAAGAGCGCTGAGCCCTCCCAGCCCAGGAGGCTAGGGGCGGCAGGGAGAGGGGAATTCTACTCCTACTTTTGAAATTCCCATGCCGGAGGCTGGGACAAGCCTAGAGTAATGCTTCTCGGCTTCAGGTGAACTGAGGTCACATCCCTGCCCTTTTCTGAGCCTCTTCCAGACTTGGGTTTGAGATCTGGCTCTGGCACAGATAACGCTATGTGACCTTTCTTAATTAACTGCCTCCCTCTGATCCTGCTGCGTGCAAAAAGAGGGGGTGGAGCCAGATAGGAGGTTTGGCTTGCTTGTCTCTAGTCTGAGATGTGTTGTTTGTTCGGCCTGGAGGACTTGGAGCTCTGTCTTCATATACTGAAGTGATGGCTGGCTCCAGGTCCCCTCCCCCTGTGCCCTTCCCCCACCGTCTGTCTGTGAAATATCAGGACCCCAGCCTACCCCGGTTCCAAGGTCCTTCCCCTGTGCCTTATTACCAGGGGCATGGAAGGGAGTCTGCCTCATGGCAGCCCACATTCAGCCCGGCCTCTGGGCTGGCTGGACCTGCACAGGGAGTTTCTCCCAAGCCAGACTCTGAGGTGTCCACAAGGACGGCAGAGCTCACTGAAGTCCTTGTCCTGCCCGCCAGAGCACCGTTCCCAACCCAGGTTCTTCTGAGCCCCCAACAAAGCTCACGCAGGTGAGGTACCCTAAGCTCAGCTGCTCCAAGTGACCCTTTCAGGGGAGCAGTTGAAGCTGGGGCACAGGACAAAGGGGATCATGGCAGAGAAGAGCTGACCAGGAGGACGCCAAGCCCATGGGCCCCTGTCTTCCCTGCAATGGGGAAGAGTGGGGAGGCCTGGATTTGTGCGACCACCTTTTGTCTAGTCCTGGGGGTGGGGGCTGCCCCGCTTCATGGGTTCAGCTGCTTCGAGGGTGTTTTGGTAACTGAGTTGGGGAAATGGGTCCAAAAGCCACCAGGTCTGAGGGGCCCAGTGTAGGTTAAGGCTTTGGGGCTCTGCTGACTGGTGTTCAGATCCCAGCTTCTTCACAGACCAGCCAGGGGACATCGGCTGCGTCTCCCCTCACCTCACTGTCCTTGGTGTTTTTTGTCTGTTTGTTTTTTGAGACAGAGTCTTGCTCTGTCGCCCGGGCTGCAGTGCAGTGGTGCGATCTCGGCTCACTGCAACCTCCACCTCCCAGGTTCAAGCAATTCTTCTTGCCTCGGCCTCCCAAAATGCTGGGATTACAGGCGTGAGCCACCATGCCCGGCTGCTATCCTTGTTATAACAGGAGGGAGATGGCTGCTCCCTGGGCTGTTGTGAGAATGAACTGAAAGAAGGGTCTTCAGTGTGGCACCTGCATGGTGGCACCAAGGGGTGGTGGGTGACGTGATGACCATGTGTCACAGGTTGGGTCCAGGGAGCAGCCCACAGGCAAGCCTCACTGTCATCGATTTTGCCCATTTCCAGCTTCTCTGCTCTGTGACTTGCAGCGATTAAGGCAGGAGAGCTGCCCAGGCTTGGAGCCCATCTTCTGAAAGTGCTTTGGGGGTTCTACTCACTGAGCTGTGTCATTACCAGGAACTGAAATAGCCCTCGTCTAATGGCTAAGTCCCATCTCTCTCTCTTTCCTAAAAGAAAATGATTCCCCTGACGATCAGATTGCTCTCCCTCCCCACCTCCCACGATCCTGGCCTCACTTGTGGTTCATTTCCCGGCTTGGTGGGTATTTCCTGGAAGACTCTGCCCTGCATATTTGATGGCTGTTCTGTTCCTCCCTGTCCTGTTCTTTACTGTCTCCTCTGGGTGAACTTCTTGATCTCACACAAGATTTAAAAATGCATGACTCCTAGGGAAGACGAAATGAGATGGAGCATAAAATTAGAAGCCAATCCCAGTCCTCAGACGGAATGATGGTATTCTCGGCAGAGATCAGCAAGAAACCAGGACAGGGGTTGAGGGGTGGGTTTCCAATGCACAGAGACCTGGGTTCAAATCTGCAGCCCTGCCTTTACGAGGTATGAGCCCCGGACAACTTCCTTAACCTCTCTGAGCCTGTTTCTGTGGCTGTATGATGAGGTCACAGTAGAACTTTAAGAGACTTAGGCTTGGAATACAGAAAAGACAATATTTACATGCTTAGCACACAGCCTGGCACAGAGAAAGCACTCAAGAAATGTTTATGATTATCATTACATTTTTCTGCCTTCCTTGCAGTTAGATAAGGGCCACCTGGCTGGTTCTGTGGGTGGAATTGAGCAGTGCCACTCCCAGTCTGAGTAGTTAGGAGTGGGTGTGAGTTTTCCATTCTCTGTGGGTAGAAATCACACTTTGGATGGAAGAATCAAGAGATGGAAGCAGGCTGGATCTCTGAGTCACTGCATGGAGTCAGCTGCCCTGGAGCTGCTTTTTCTGCAGCACACTGGTATGTGATACAGAGATAAACCTTGCTGCATTAAGCCTCTGAGGTTCGGGCTTTTGTTTGTTACTGCAGCACAAGCAAAGAAATGAAGATTTGAGAACTTCTTGGGAAGTAAATTAGGATGTGATTGTGTATTAGTCAGCATTCTCCAGTGAAACAGAACGTGCACACACGAGAGAGACAGATTTATTATAGGGAATTGGCTCCGGTTGGGCCAGCGACGCCTGTAATCCCAGCACTTTGGGAGGCTGAAGCAGAGGATTGCTTGAGCTGAGGAGTTCAAGACCAGCCTGGGCAACACAGTGAGACTCCGTCTCTACAAAAAATTTTTCTTAAATTAGTTGGGCACGGTGGCACGTGCCAGTAGTCCCAGCTACTTGGGAGGCTGAGGTGGGAGGATCACTCAAGCCCTGGAGGTTGAGGCTGCAGTGAGCCATAAACGTGCCATTGCACTCCAGCCTGGGCAACACAGCAAGACCACATCTCAAAAAAAAAAAAAAAAAAAAAAAAGGAACTGGGCCGCATAATTATGAAGGCTGGCAGGTCCCAAGATCTTCAGGATGAGTTGGCTGGCAAGCTGAAGATCCAGGAGAGCTGATGGCTTAGTTCCAGAGTAAGTCCAAAGGCCTGAGAAACAAGAGAGCTGACGTAGTTCCTGTCCCAAGGCCAGCAGGCTTGAGACTCAGGAAGAGCCGACGTTCCCAAACAAGTCTGAAGGCAGGATAAAAGCCTGCGCCCCAGTTTGAAGGCAGCCGGGCAGAAAGAATTCCCTTTCACTCGGGAGAGGGTAAGGCTTTTTGTTGTATTCAGGCCTTCAGCTGATTACATGAAGTCCACCCCTGTGAGGGGGACAGTCCGCTTCACTCAGTCTACCAATTTAAATGTCAATTTCACCCCAAAGCATCCTCACAGAAACACCCAGAAGAACACTCAATCACATATCCAGGTACCCAGTAGCCCACACAAATTGAGACACAAATTAACTGTCACATTCAGGCATATGAAACTCACTGGAAGCAGACAGATGAGAGGCCTACTGGACTTCTGAGAAAACAGTCATGCCCAAAACACCATGAGCTTTTTTTTTTTTTTTTTTTTTTGAGAGAAAGGGTCTTGCTGGCTGGGTGTGGTGACTCATGCCTATAATCCCAGCACTTTGGGAGGCCAAGACGGGTAGATCACCAGAGGTCAGGAGTTCGAAACTACCCTGACCAATATGGAGAAACCCCCATCTCTACTAAAAATACAAAATCAGCCTGGCATGGTGGCGCATGCCTGTAATCCCAGCTATTTGGGAGTCTGAGGCAGGAGAATCACTTGAACCCAGGAAGTGGAGGTGCGGTGAGCCGAGATTGTGCCATTGCACTCCAGCCTGGCCAACAAGAGCAATATTCCATCTCAAAAAGAAAAAAAATGAGAAAAGGTCTTGCTCTGTCACCAAGATGGAGTGCAGTGGTGCAGTCATAGCTCACTGTGGCCTCAACCTCCTGGACTCAAGAGATCCTCCTGCCTCAGCCTCCCAAGTCGCTGGAACTACAGGCATGAGCCACCACGCCTGGCCATGAGCCTGGTCTTTAAAAAGACTGTGACTATTTGACACTTAAAACTTCCATGGGCAGGAACTGGGCTGAGAAATCCACACATCCCTTGAGGAGGGCGGAGCACACAATCCCTGCTTCAGATGCGATCCAGGAGGGTAAGGCAGGGAAAAAGAGCCTCAAATGAGGGAGCCAAGCAGTCCTGAGGCAACAATGAAGGGAGTTCCTTCCAGACAGCAGTGGCAGAAACTTCCCTACCCTCCACAAGTTCTGCTCAGCAGGCCCCAGCGCCACTTACTGGGGTGCCCTTACTCTGGTTTTCCTGCTCCTGCCCTTGCCCCTACTCCACCTCTGTGTATGGCGTGGTGGTTAGGAAGCAGGTAACTTGTCTTTTTTTTGAGATAGAGTCTTGCTGTGTCATCAGACGAGTGCAGTGGTGCGATCTTGGCTCACTGCAACCTCCACCTCCCAGATTCAAGCGATTCTCCTGCCTCAGCCTTGCCAGTAGCTAGGATTACAGGTATGCACCACCACACCTGGCTAAATTTTGTACTTTTTAGTAGAGATGGGATTTCTCCATGTTGGCCAGGCTGGTCTCAAACTCCTGTCCTCAGGTGATCCACCCACTCGGCCTCCCAAAGTGCTAGGATTACAGGTGTGAGCCACCGCGCGCCCAACAGGTAACTTTTTAAAGTTCTTACATCTCTGGACTAAAAAGGGCCACCTCTAGACCTCATAAAGAGACCCCAGGGCATCCCATGAGACCCTGGCTGGAGGCAGGAGCTGCGCGTCACTCTGGGTTTTCTCTCTTGGAAAGGGGTTTCATGGTGCGTGTTGTGTGTAGGAAGAAGAGTGAATCCAATGTGGGATACAGAGACCAGCAGAACAGGCTGTAGTAGAGACACTTAAGGCTCAGCCAGAGCTGGTTCTCCTCTCCCTCCTGGGTACCAGGGGGAACCGCACCTCCCAGGCTCCTTGCAGTTCCTCAGGAACATGTGACTAGCTCTGGCCCAAGGACTCTGAGAAGTGTCACGTGTTGCTTCCGGGTTGCAAGTGAATGTGAGTTATCCACACTTTCTCATTCCCTTTAGTAGTGACCGTGGAGACCACGTGTTGAGATGGCAGAGCCTAGGCCGCTGGGCCGCCGGGCCGCCACAGGAAGGAGCTGTCCTGAACAGCGGCCCAGTTCATGCTGGACTTGGCACCAAGGAGAAATAAGCCTTGCGTTGTTAAGTCGCTGAGATCTGGGGGTTTATTTATTATCATAGTCTAGCCTAACCTGACTAGTACCTCTTTCTATTAGAAAGATAGTGGCTAACTATATCATGCATGGGAGGGAAAGGAAACATCTAAAAACTCTAAGTTTGGGGTTTCAAGAGAATCTTGTGGCTGGGTGCAGTGGCTCAGACCTATAATCCCAGCACTTTGGGAGGCTGAGGTGGGAGGACTGTTTGAGGCCAGGAGTTTGAGACTATCCGGGCCAACATAGCAAGACCCTGTCTCAAATTTAAAATTTTAAAAAGTTAATTAAAAAGAAAAAAAGGCCAGGCATAGTGGCTCATGCCTGTAATCCCAGCATTTTGAAGGCCGAAGTGGGTGGATTGCTTGAGTCCATAAGTTTCAGACCAGTGGGAAAATCACCTGAGCCTGGGAGGTCAAGGCTACCGTGAACTGAGATCTTGCCACTGCACTCCAGCCTGGGCAACAGAGTGAGACCCTGTCTCAAAAAAAAAAAGAGAGAATCTCATAACACACAGAAAACATTTTCCACTAACTTGTTGAGTCTTATTAACAACTTCCATTTGCAACAGATGTTAATGGCCTTGGAGCCAGCACAGGCAGCTTCATAAAGAACTTCTACCTTCATTTATTTCATCGGTCAATTAGTCATTCAATGAACATTTAATGAGCACCAGCTATGTGCCAGGCACTGTGCTAAAACAAGGAACAGAATGGAACAGAATGTATGTATGGTCCTTACCCTCCGTGGAACTAGTAGTAGGAGAGAGTCACACATAATCAGGGCCGGGCTCGGCGGCTTACGCCTGTAATCCCAGCACTTTGGGAGGCTGAGGCAAGTGGATTACCTGAGCTCAGGAATTTGAGACCAGCCTGGGCAACATGGCAAAAACCTATCTCTACCAAAAAACAAAAAAATTAGCCAAGTGTAGTGCCGCGTGTCTATATGGTCCCAGCTACTTGGGAGGCTGAGGTGGGAGGACTGCCTGAGCCTGGAAGGTGGAGGCTGCAGTGAGCTGAGACTGCAGCACTACATACCACCCTGGGTTACAGAGTAAGACCCCATCTCAAAAAAATCTTTTTTCTTTTGAAGATGGGGTTTCACTATGTTGGTCAGGCTGGTCTTGAACTCCTTACCTCAAGTGATCCATCCGCCTTGGCCTCCAAAGTGCTTGGATTACAGGCATGAGCCACTACGCCCGGCCAGAATCTTTTTAAATAAACAAATAAATAATCTCTCTGGGCTAGCCTAAGGGCCATGTAGGGTAACAGTACAAGCATGCTTATTGGAGGCTGACATGCCTGGGTTCCAATTCCAGTTATTTCCATGTAATGTGATTGCTTAGCACAGTCTCTGTCTCTCTGTCACACACGCACACACACGCACACACACGCACACGCACGCACACACACGCACGCACACGCACGCACGCACACAAAGGCACAGAAACAAAAAGCAGCAGAGTAAGATTCGAACGCAGGCCTGGCTGACTCCAAAGCCTGCAAACTTAGCCGCGGTGCAATGCTGCCCCTCCAAGGCCAGGTCACAGAGCCGTGTGCTTTACCCATGCAGTGTGCCAAAAGCATCGTCCATATGTTCTTTTTGAGACAGAGTCTCTCTCTGGAGTGCAGTGGCAAGAGACTTGGCTTACTGAAACCTCCACCCCCCGGGTTCAAGCGATTTCTGGCTACTTCTGTATTTTTAGTAGAGACAAGGTTTCACCATGTTGGCCAGGCTGGTCTTGAACTCCTGACCTCAAGTGATCTGACCCCCTTGGCCTCCCAAAGTGCTGGGATTAGAGGTGTGAGCCACCATGCCCAGCCGCTTTGGCCATATTTTATAGAGGTGTACACAAAGGCTCAGAGATGTGAAGATGCTTCTAGAAGGTCACAGAGCAAGTCAGCCAAGGAGGCAGGGCTCAATGCTAAGATGGTCTCATTCTCACCTGCTGAGCTCCACTTCAGAACGTGCAATTTTCTTGCATAAAACCTTCTCCCAGCTAGGTGTTGTGGCTCACATCTGTAATCCCAGCACTCTGGGAGGCAAAGGTGGGCAGATCACAAGGTCAGAAGTTCGAGACCAGTCTGACCAACATGGTGAAATCCCATCTTTACTAAAAATACAAAAATTAGCCAGGCATGGTGGTGTGCACCTGTAATCCCAGCTACTCAGGAGGCTGAGGCAGGGAGAACTGCTTGAACCCAGGAGGCAGAGGTTGCAGTGAGCCAAGATTGCGCCACTGCACTCCAGCCTGGGCAACAGAGCAAGACTCCGTCTCATAAATAAATAAATAAATAAATACCTTCCCTCATTGGTCCCCAGCACCTAATTCTCAAAAGCACACAGGACGGGCCCTGCCCCAGTAAAGTTTCCAAAGTTTATCACGATGGTGGAAATCGATGCCGCTCAACCTTATTTCTGACTCCTCACCATTGGGGCATGGGACGGAACTGCACTTCCCAGCTCCCTGTGGGGCTTTGTGACCAGTTCTGGTCAAATGGTTGTGAGCGTAGTGAAGAAAGAGTGTCGCGTCCAGGACAAGCATTTAACTGCCACTGTGCGACCCTCCGGAGCTCTCACTTTTAAAGGAAAGGAAGAGACTGAACTGTGCCCCACTACAAATTCATATGATGAAGCCCTAGCCCTCCCCCCATGCAATCACTGGAGACAGGGCCTTTAAGGAGGCGATTGAGGTGCAATGAGGTCACAGGACAGAGCCCAGACCCAACAGAGCTGATGTCCTTACAGGAAGAGACGCTGGAGCTGTCTTCCTGCCATGTGAGGACACAGTGAGAAGGCTGTGAGCTAGGAGGAGGGTCTTCACTAGAAAGCAAACCCCGCTGACACCCTGATCCTGGGCTTTCCAGCTTCCGGAACTGTGAGAAAATTTCTGAGCTGGATGGGGTGGCTCATGTCTGTAGTTCCAGCACTTTGGGAGGCCAAGGAGGGAGGGATCACTTGAGCCCAGGAGTGCAAGACTAGCTTGGGCAATGTATTAGTCTCTTCTCATGCTGCTAATAAAGACATACCCAAGGCTGGGTAATTTATAAAGGACAGAGGCTTAACTGACTCACTGTTCCACATGGCTGGGGAGGCCTCACAATCATGGCTGAAGGCGAATGAAGAGCAAAGTCACGTCATGGCGGCAGACAAGAGAGCTTGGGGAATTCCCCTTCAAAGAACTATCAGATCTCATTAGACTTATTTACTACCATGAGAACAGCACAGAAAAGACCCATCCGCATGATTCAATTACCTCCCACCCCGTCCCTCCCATGACACATGGGAATTATAAGAGCTAAAACTGAAGATGGGATTTGGGTGGGGACATAGCCAAACTATACCAGGCAACACAGTAAGACCACATCTCTGCAAAATTAGCCAGGTGTGGTAGTGCCTGCTATTTGGGAGGCTGAGGTGGGAGGATCAACTGAGCCCGGGAGGTCAAGGCTTCAGTGAGCCGTGATCGCACCACTACACTCCAGCCAGGAGATCCTGTCTCTAAATAAATAAATAAAGTAGCTGGCCACAATGGCTCACACCTGTAATCCCAGCATTTTGGGAGGCTGAGGCAGGAGGATCACTTGAGCCCAGGAGGTCGAGACCAGCCTAGTTTCGACAAAGGGAGACCCCATCTCTTCAAAAACACAAAATAATTAGCTGGACCTGGTGGTCCTAGCTGCTCAGGAGGCTGAAGTAGGAGGATTGTTTGAGCCCAGGAGGATGAGGCTGTAATGAGCCATGATCGCACCACAGCACTCCAGCCTGGGTGACGAGTAAGATCTTTTCTCTTATTAAAAAAAAAAATTTTTGTTAAACTTTAAAAATTTAAAGTTATAGTTTTAAATTCAAGTAACAAGCACACCAAACCCCTTTTCTCAGGAGAAGGCAATAGAGCAGAGGGGTTAAGCAGGGTGGCCACACAACCAGCCTCCTTGGCTCCAAGTCCCGTCTCCCCCACTATCCAGCTGAGCCAAGTTGGGTAAGTTGCATGACTTTTCTGCACCTCAGTTTCTCAGTTAAAGTGGGTCTGGCCGGGCGAGGTGGCTCACGCCTATAATCTCAGCACTTTAGGAGGCCAAGGCGGGTGGATCACCCAAGGTTGGAAGCTCGAGACCAGTCTGACCAAAATACCAAAAATACAAAAAAATTAGCCAGGTGTGGTGGCGCATGTCTGTAATCCCAGCAACTTGGGAGGCTGAGGCAGGAGAATCACTTCAACCTGGGAGGTGGAGGTTGCAGTGAGCCAAGACTGCACCATTGCACTCCAGTCTGGCAACAGAGCAAGACTCCATCTGAAAAAAAAAAAAAAATTATAAAGTGGGTCTGATAAGAGTGCCTTTGCTCTCATAATGAGAAACAAATGAGATACATTAGAAGTATGCTTCACACACGGTAAGCGCATATTATTAGTCTCAGGATAAGGAAGATATTGATTGGCTGAAGGAAGCATTGTCTTGGCTGTCTTCCTGACACTGACTGGGACACAGAGCATGTGACCCCAGTTCCCTGAACCTCCCAAGGCACTGTCAGTGGATGACATATGTGGCAGGGATCTCCGGTGTGGATTTTTGAGCACTGAACTTACACATATATCACTGCAATAAGCGTTACCTTTGCATATTCACAACCTTTTTTTTTTTTTTTTTTTTTTTTTGAGACAGAGTCTCACTCACCCTGTCGCCCAGGCTGAAGTGCAGTGGCATGATCTTGGCTTACTGCAACCTCTGCCTCCTGGGTTCCAGCGATTCTCCTGCCTCGGCCTCCCAAGTAGCTGGGATTACAGGTGCCCACCACCATGCCCAGCTAATTTTTGTATTTCTAGTAGAGACACGATTTTGCCATTTTGGTGAGGCTGGTCTCAAACTCCTGACCTCAAGTGATCTACCTGCCTCAGCCTCCCAAAGTGTTGCGATTATAGGCATGAGCCACCGCCCGGCCTTGGCAACTATTTTTTATGTGACAAACTAATAAATACTCAGAGAAGGCAGTTAAAATCTCTTGCTCTCTCCACCCACATGCATCTAGCTTTGGCATTCTCAATCCTGGTTAATATCAAAGTTTTAAAAAAAAAGTTGCCTTTTGATGAAGAATTCTGTCTTCATTTTCAATATAAATGACATCAAACTGAGCATCCTTTTATAACAGCCTAGTCACAATCAGTTCCATTTTTCTCAGTGAGGAATTGATTTTTAAACATGAATTTTCATAACTCAGACTACTTTTACTCACACTTTATTTTCACTTAATTTTTTTTTTTTTTTTTTTCTGGGACGGAGTCTCACTGTGTCACCCAGGCTGGAGTGCAGTGCTTGGTTCACTGCGACCTCTACCTCCCGAGTTCAAGCAATTCTCCTGCCTCAGCCTCCCGAATAGCTGGGATTATAGGCACCCACCACCACGCCCAGCTAATTTTTGCATTTTTTAGTAGAGATGGGGTTTTGCCATGTTGGCTAGTCTGGTCTTTGAACTCTGGACCTCAAGTGATCCACCCGTCTCGGCCTCGCAAAGCACCGAGATTAGAGTTGTGAGCCACCATGCCCGGCCAAATATTTTATTTTAAACAAATTTTTGTGAGACAGGGTCTTGCTCTGGCACTCAGGCTGGAGTGCAGTGGCGCAATCACAGCTGTCTGCCATCTGGATCTCCCAGGTTCAAGCGATCCTCCCACCTCAGTCTCCATACTAACTGGGACTATAGGCATATGCCACCATGCCCGGCTAATATACTTTTTTGATTTTTTGTAGAAACATAGTCTTGCCGTGTTGCCCAGGTTGGTCTTGAACTCCTGGGCTCAAGTGATCCACCTGTCTTGGCCTCCCAAAGTGCTGGAATTATGGGCATGAGCCCATAATTTAAAAAATTTTATTTAAAAAAAAATTAAATTTAATAACATCACTGTGGTTGTTTCACATTTGTGTTTATAGTCACAGATAGGATTTTTGATGAGATGCCAAACAATCCAATAGGGAAATAAGTTTTTTAAAATAAATGATGGGGGCTGGGCATGGTGGTTCACACCTGTGATCCCAGCACTTTGGGAGGCCAAGGCAGGTGGATCACTTGAGGTCAGGAGTTTGAGACCAGCTTGGTCAACATGGCGAAACCCTGTCTCTACTAATAATACAAAAAAAAATTAGCTGGGCATGGTAGTATGCAGAAGAAACACTTGAATGTGGAAGGCAGAGGTGGCAGTGAACCAAGATCGTGCCACTACACTCTAGCCTGGGTGACAGAGTAAAAAAATAAAATAAATAAATAAATGATGCAGCTGAGGCAGTGGCTCACGCCTGTAATCCCAGCACTTTAAGAGCCCAGGAAGGAAGGATCCCTTGAGCCCAGGAGTTTAAGGTCAGCCTGGGCCACATGGCAAGACCTTGTCTCCTTGCAAAAAAAAAGTTTTTTAATTAGCCGGGTGTGGTAGTGTGTATGCCTGTGGTCTCTACTACATGGGAGGGTCCCTTGAGCCCAGGAGTTGGAGGCTCAGTGAGTTATGACCATGTTGCTGCACTCCAGCCTGGTTGACATAGTGAGACCCTATAAGAAAGGAAAGGGAAGGGAAAGGGGAAGGGGAAGAGGAGGGGGAGAGGGAAGAGGAAGGGGAGGGAAGGGGAGGAAAGGGAGGAAAGGGAGGAAAGGGAGGAAAGGGAGGAAAGGGAGGAAAGGGAGGAAAGTGAAGAAGGGAAGGGAAGGGAAGAAGGGAAGAGAAAGGGAGGGGAGAGGAGAAAGACAAATCATGGACTAGGCAAAAATATTTCCAAACACATGTGGCAAAGGACTGGTATGCAAGATCACGCCTTTGATCCCAGCACTTTGGAAGACTGAGGCAGGCAGATTGCTTGAACTCCAGGAGTTTGAGACCAGCTGGGCAACATGGCAAAACCCTACGATATGGTATGAATTTGTGTCTCCACCCAAATCCTGTTGAACTGTAATCCCCAGTGTTGGAGGAGGGGCATGGTGGGAGGTGACTGGATCATGGGTTTAGATTTCCCCCTTGCTGTTATCATGATAGTGAGTTCTCGCGAGATCTGGTTTTTTGTTTTTTGTTTTTGTTTTTTAATAGACCATGACAGAGCAGGAGATCTGGTTGTTTAAAAGTGTGTAGCACCTCTCCTTCACTCTCTTCGTCCTCCTCCTCCTCCGGCCATGCAAGGCGTGCCTGCCTCCCCTTCACGTTCTGCCACGATGGTAAGTTTCCTGAGGCCTCCCAAGCCATGCTTCCTGTACAGCTTGCAGCTTTCTGTACAACTGTCCGTCAATTAAACCTCTTTCCTTTATAAATTACCCAGTCTCAGGTAGTTCTTTGTAGCAACACCAGAATGGACTAATACATCCCTTCTCTACAAAAAAATACAAAAATAATGACAACAAGCTGGGCACAGTGGCTCATGACTGTAATCTTAGCAGTTTGGGAGGCGAAGGTAGGAGGATCATTGAGCTCAGGAATTTGAGACCAGCCTGGGCAATATAGGGAGACCTCATCTCTACAAAAATTAAAAAATGAGGCAGGTGTGTTGGCACATGACTGTGGTCCCAGCTGCTTGGGAGGCTGAGATGGGAGCATCAGTTGAGCTCAGGAGGTTGAGGCTGCAGTGAAGTGTGATTGCACCACTGCACTCTAGCCTGGACAACAGAGCAAGACCCTGTCTTGAAAAAGGAAAAAAAAAATGACAATAATCAAATTTCAAAATGGGCAAAAGACAAAGAGATACTCTACAAAAGAAGATACATGAATAATGTGAAAAAGTATCAACATGATTCATCATCATGGAAATGCACATTAAAACCACAATGTGGCACTGCTACACACCCACCAGAATGGCTAAAAGTTAAAAGACTGACAATACCAAATGTTGGCAAGGTGCTGGGGCAACACACATAGCTAGTGGGGGTGTAAAATGGTACCTCCTCTTTGGGTATTTCTTTGACAGTTTCTTTTAAACTAGACATATATCTACCTCATGACACAGCAATTCCACTCTGACATATGTACTCAAAATAAAAATAGTAAATTCACAAAAAAGAGTTACTTGTAGTATCTTTATTCATAATAATCCGAAACTTAGGCCAGCCTTGGTAACTCATGCCTGTGATCCCAACACTTTGGGAGGCCAAGGTAGGAAGATCGCTTAAGTCTAGGAGCTGAACATAGGGAGATGCCCCATCTCTACAAAAATACAAAAATTAGCCAGGCATGGTGGCACGCACCTCTATAGTTCTGGTTACTTGGGAGGTTGAAGGGGAGGATCCCTTGAGCCCAGGAGATCAAGGCTGCAATGAGCCATGATTGCACCACTGCACACCAGCCTGGGTAACAGAGTAAGGCCATCTCAAAAATAAATAAATAAGCAAACATAATAACCGAAACCTAGAAACAGCCCAGGTGTTCACCAGTAGGAGCACTGATGGACTAGACAGGGGTAGAGTCATACAACCGAGTACAACTCCGCAATGAACACATTACTAACGTGTGCCATGGCGTGGTTCCACCTCAAAAACAGCATGCCAGTTGGGCGAGGTGGTTCGCATGTGTAATCCCAGATACTCAGGAGGCTGAGGTGGGAGGATGGCTTGAAGCCAGGAGTTCAAGACCACCCTGTGCAATACAGTGAGACCCCGTCTCAAAACAAAATTTGAGTAAAAGCAGACACACAAAAGAACACAAACTGTATGATTCCATCCATATGAAATTCCAGATAAAAATCATCTAGGGTAGACAAAACCAGAGATAAAGTTGTCTGGAGCTGGGAGGTATGGTGGGGCACTGAGAAGGAGCAAGAGGGAACTTTCTGGGGCAATGTCTCCATCTCAGTAGGAGGCTGCTGTAAGCCTTTGTCAAAACTCAGGAAACATACACTTAAGATGTGTGAATTTCATTGTATATAAATTTTACAGCAAAAGAATAAACTTTAAATATTGAATTATAGTTAATAACATACATTGTGAAGCATTTAGTGAGAGTGCTCTGATGTCTGTAATTTGCTTTGAAATGTACCAAAAAGGAGATGGATTAATGGGTGGAGAGAGGGATGGAAAGATAAACTGATATGTGAAGAGCCCAGCAGAGTACAAAATTAAGGGTAGCTGGCACAGTGGTTCACGCCTGTAATCCCTGCACTTTGAGAGGCGGAGGTAGGCAGATCGCTTGAGCCCAAGAGTTCGAGACCAGCCTGGGCAACATCGTGAAACCCCGGATGTGGTGGTGCATGCCTGTAGTCCCAGCTACTTGGGAGGCTGAAATGGGAGGATCGCTCGAGCCTGGGAGGTTGAGGCTGCAATGAGCTGTGATCACACCTCCGCTTGCACTCCAGTCTAGGCAACAGAGTGAGAGCCTGTCTCAAAAAAAAAAAAAAAAAGTGAAGGGTAGAATCTAGGTGGAGGCTATACCAGTGCTCACTGTAAAACTCTTTCAACTTCAGCTTTATGTTTGAAATTTTTTATAGTAAAATGTTAAAAAATTTATTGAATGTGTTTGTTTTCAGAGTTTTAATTTTGGCAAGTGACATTACTGATGTGATTTTTCCATTTACAGTTGTGATATAAAGTTTCCTTTTAACAGTAATCATTTAAATAAAAAAGGGGCTCTAGTTAAGAAAAGAGAGTAAGTAAATATCAGTATCAATAGTCACAGATCCCGCAAAACTCATGAAGGCAATGAGTGAACGGGCTAAGTCTGGGATGATGAATAGGATGTTGGGAACAACACAAGCTCTAGGGCAACCTGGGTTTAAATTTCAGCCCTGCTGCCTGCTCGGGGTGTGACCTTGGACAAGCCTCATGTAGGCAATGGGATGATACAGTCTCCTCCAAAGGGAGGTTTGTGAGTGTGAATGAGAGAACCCAGGGAGGGTATGGTTTGGAGGCCTCAGTAAGCCGCACCTCCCTCGCACGGTGGGGAGAAAAGCAGAGGACATTCCTATCCGGGAAAACGGTTTGAAGAATACAACTGGAGCAGGGAGTATCTATGTGTGAGCAGTGGGGCTAGGCAGTGGGAGAGAGTCAAAGAACGGCCACCAGATTGAATGGGGAGTAAGGAAGCAGAGAGAGCCAGTACTGAGCACCCACACAGTCACTTAGGATGGCCAACTATTTCTGCTTCTCCAGCACATCCTCCTCATGAGAAATGTAACGCCCACCCTCAGTGGGGGTGGACAGATCTTGGAGCCCCGAGCTCCAGGACTGTGTGATGCAGCTTCTATTTCCTGGAGCACGCCTGGACTTGGGAGTTTGCTTCTTTTAACATCCCAGGTCTTCCAGTGGCCTGGGCAGAGAACCAAGAACTCTCCACTTTGCACGACGAGAGAGACAGATCTAATTCATTAAAACTCTTCTCCCCAGCCACAGGGCATACAGCCACCTGGACGGCTGGGACTAATCCTTCAGGCACACTCAATTGGAGAGGGAAAAAACATCTCTCATCTCAGCGGGAGGCCCAAGAGGCCTCTGACTCCTGCACCCGTAGTTCTCAGTTCTTGCTGTTAGAAAGGTTTACTCTGAGCTCTGAAATCAGATGGATCCATCAACTGATTTTTTTTTTTACTTGTTTCTTTTTTTCCTTTTTTTATTTGAGATGGAACTTCGCTCTGTCACCCACCAGGCTGGATGCAATGGCACGATCTTGGCTCAGGCTGGCAGGTAGTGGTGTGACTATGGCTCCCTGCACCTTCAACCCATGGGCCTCAAGCATCCACCAACCTCAGTATCCCAAGTAGCTGGGACCACAGGTGCATGCCACCATGACTAGCAATTTTTTTTTTTTTTTTTTTTTTTTTTTTTGAGACAGAGTTTTGCTCTTGTTGCCCAAGCTGGAGCGCAATGGTGCAATCAGGGCTCACTGCAACCTCTGTTTCCCAGGTTCAAGCAATTTTCCTGCCTCAGCCTCCAGAGTGGCTGGGATTACAAGCATTCATCACCACGCCCAGCTAACTTTTTTAATTTTTAGTAGAAATGGGGTTTCACCACGTTAGCCAAGCTGATCTCAAACTCCTGACCTCAGGTGATCCACCCACCTCGGCCTCCCAAAGTGCTGGGATTACAGGTCTGAGCCACCATGCCCGGCCATGCCTAGCTAACCTTTTTAAAAATATTTTTTGTAGAGACAGGGTCTTGCCATGTTGTCCAGGCTGATCTTGACCTCCTGGGCTCAAGCAATACTCCCACCTCAGCCTCCCAAAGTGCTGGGATTACATATGTGAACCACTGCAGCTGGCTTTATACACAGATTTTCTTCCACCTCTGTCAACCCTGAGACAGCAAAACCAACCCATCCTTTTCTTCCACTTCCTCAGCCTACTCCAGGTGAAGACAACAAAGGTAAAGACTTAATGATGATCCACTTCTACTTAATGAATAGTAAATGTATTTTTCCTTCTTTATGATGTTTTTAAGAGACAGAGTCTGACTCTGTTGTCTAGGCTGGAGTGCAGTGGTGTGACCATAGCTTACTGCAGCCTCAACCTCCTGCCCCAGACCCCCAGTAGCTGGGACTACAAGGTGTGCCACCACACTTGGCTAACTTTTAAATTTTTTTTGCAGATTTTTCTGGGATCTCCCTTTGTTGTCCAGACTGGTCTCCAACTCCTGGCCTCAAGCGATACTCCTGCCTTAGCCTCGCAAAGCTAATTACAAGTGTGAGATGCTGTGCCTGGCCTGATTTTCTTAATAGCATTTCATTTTTTTTTTTAGTTTTATTTTTTTAAAAGCCTATGGCACCCAGTATTTCCAGGCAGTATTTCATTTCTCTAGCTAACTCTATTCTAAGAATATAGTATATAATACATACAACATAAAATATGTGTTAATCAGGCCAGGTGCAGTGGCTCACGCCTGTAATCCCAGCACTTTGGGAGGCCAAGGCAGACGGATCACAAGATCAGGAGTTCAAGACCAGCCTGGCCAACATGGTGAAACCTCATCTCTAGTAAAAATACAAAAATTAGCCAGGAGTGATGGCGGGCACCTGTAATCCCAGCTACTCCGGAGGCTGAGGCAGGAGAATTGCTTGAACCCAGGAGGCGGAGGTTGCAGTGAGCCAAGACAGTGCCATTGCACTCCAGCCTGGACGACAGAGCGAGGCTCTGTCTCAAAAAACAAAACAAAACGTGTTAATCGACTATGTTCTCAGTAAGGCTTCTGGTCAACAGCAGGTTCTTAGTAAAGTTTCTGGAGAATCAAAAGCTGTATGCAGATTTTCGACTATGCAGGGGTTGGCTCCCCTAATCCCTGTTGTTCAAGGGTTAACTGTACACCCTTTGGGAGCTGCAGGCAGAGAGCAGATTCGAGGCAATGCCAGATGATGAAGGCAGATCAGGGGGCCCTAGGCGTTGTCCATCAGAGAGAGAAGAGTAGCTTTGATTACAGTGATGGCGCTAGAGATGGGAAGAAGTGATGGATTCAAGAACTATTTTGGAGCTAAGTCAACAGGTCTTGGGTGATGGGCATGGAGGGAGAAGGAGCAGCTTAGGACAGTTCCTAGCTTGAGCAACTGGATGACTGCTGATGCCATTCACTGAGACTCTTAAGAAGACGATGGAGTTTCTGGTGAGTAGAATAGGGAGGGAGGGCAGCCTGGTTGAGTATGAAGGGTTTTTCAGCCTCCTTCAAAGAAGGAGTCAAGTTGACAGTTGAATATGCAAGCAGAAGCTCAGAAGAAGATGTGGAACTGTCCACATATAGGCGGTGATGGATACCCTGCTACGGGTGAGATCACTAGAGAGAATATCCAAAGAAAGGAGGCTCCTAGGAGAGCACTGTGAGGAACTGCAAACAGAATGACTGAGAAGAGGATGGTGTGCCTCACAGAGGCAGAAGCATGGTTGGAGACGCAGAAGGAAACAGAATTATGAAGATCAAGGGAACTGGAGGTATCCATAATTGGTCAGAGGCAAAGATAAAACTTTAATAAAGCCTGTTGGATTAGCAAAATGGAGGTCACAGGTGACCTTAGTGA
The DNA here is from genome assembly GCA_004027835.1 of Alouatta palliata. Classification (NCBI taxonomy): domain Eukaryota; kingdom Metazoa; phylum Chordata; class Mammalia; order Primates; family Atelidae; genus Alouatta; species Alouatta palliata. Next base: position 23,783 of record PVKV010017538.1, read on the forward strand.
GAGATGCTTTCATAACATAATGAGATAGAAACCTGGATAGATTAAGAATGAGTGAGATTTTAAGAAAGTGGAGACAAGTATAGTCAACCCCTTGTAGAAGCTGGATTATGAAGGGGAGGAAAGGAAAAGAAGAGTGGGCCCAGCGCAGTGGCTCATGCCTGTAATCCCAGCACTTAGGGAGGCTGAGCCAGATGGATCACTTTAGGTCAGGAGTTCAAGACCAGACTGGCCAATGTGGTGCAACCCTGTCTCTACTAAAAATACAAAAATTAGCCAGGCGTGGTGGCACACGCCTGTAGCCCCAGCTACTCGGGAGGCTGAGGCAGAAGAATCGTTTGAACTCAGGAGGCAGAGATGGCAGTGAGCCGAGATCACACCAGTGCACTCCAGCCTGGGCGACAGAGTGAGACTCCATCTCAAAAAAAAAAAGAAAAAAGAAGAAGTAGAGTCACTGGATTTGACAAAGAAGCTGGGGCTTGGGGGTAGGACTGAGCTGAGTAAGACAGATGAGCATTCAAGAGGCAGGCTGCTACTGACAGTGCAGAGCAAGGTAAGGGCAGAGCCCAAAGTCCCTGTGTCACAGGAGAATGGCGCAGATGCGGGAAGGTAAGGGAGAGTCTCTCCAAGGGCTTCAATGTCCTCTGAAGGAAGTCGGCGAGGTCATCTGAGAATGGGGAAAAGGAAAAGTCACAGGTTTGAGGAATGGCTGGGAGGTCTGACCTAGTCATTGTGGAGCATGAGGGAGCTGATTGGCCAAAGACATGCAGCAAGTGCAAAGGTCCTGCGCCAGGAGGAATTCCGGAAAGGATGAGGTTGAAGGACCAACCATCTTAGAAGCTGGAGCACAGAAATGAGGGTCTGGCCAAGATGAGGTCTGATATACTGAAATGTGCCACTGATATCCTGTGAGCCTGCTACGCTAAGAAATGCTGGTCAGAATTGAATAGGCAATGATGAGGAAATGAATAAAGCAGGAAATCCCCCGACTTAACACAGTAAAGCCTCATTTCTCATTCACAAGCAGTTTACGAGTTTAGGTGACCCTCCTCCTTCGTGTGCCACATTGTCTGGACTTGTGGGCTCTGGGATGTCTGCAGCAGGGTAACAGCGGGCTGACACCAGTCAAGATGTTTTCAAGGGCCAGGCCTGGAAGCGGCTTTCACTGCTTTCACTCACAGTCTATCGGCCGGACTCAATCACATAGCACCACCATTGTTATCAGGAAGGCTCCTTTTTTTTTTTTTTTGAGACAGACTCTCGTTCTGTTGCCCAGGCTGGAGTGCAGTGGCACAATCTCGGCTCACTGCAACTGCCTCCCGGGTTCAAGCAATTCTCCTGCCTCAGCTTCCTGAGTAGCTGGGATTACAGGCGCCCACCACCACACCCAGCTAATTTTTTACATTTTTGTTAGAGGCAGGGTTTCACCATGTTGGCCAGGCTGGTCTAGAACTCCTGACCTCAAGTGATCTGTCCGTCTCGGCCTCCCAAAGTGCTGGGATTATAGACGCAAGCCACCGCGCCCGGCCCAGAGAGTCTCCTAATTTCCCACATGCTCAGGGCATTTCCTGGATGCTACAGGAAATCTTTCTATGTACTCAGGAAGAACAAATGGTGTGGTGGGTGGATACCATCATCTCTGCCACAATTCACCCTTCTGTTTGCCAAACCATCAAGTTTTTCTTTTCAATCACAGATACCCTCCAAAGTCCTATCTATTCCCTATATCTGGCTCAAAGCCCGGGGTTTTGGTGATGCGTTTCTCATCCAATGTGGCTCTTCTCAGTCCAGTGAGCCATGATCAAAAAGACAAGTAAGTTGCCCCCCGACCCCACAATACACAGTGGTGGGCCGGGGCGGGACTCAGGGGTGACTGCTTCATTAAGCCCCAGTGCTGCTCTCCGGGAGACACTCTCCTTACCCACTCTTCACATTGGCGCTGGCTCTTCTCTCTGGGACATTCTTCCTTCTCCATCATCCTCTCTGGCTACAGCTGAAATGGGAGTGGCAGAGAGCCTGCCTTCATTGGGGGCTGAGCACCGTCCCTCCTACTCATGGATGATCGGAGCCCCAAAGATTGTTTTATGGCTGGAACTGTCAGAAGGACTGGCTCCCGGTTCCTTGGCAATGCAATGCTATACATAGTGTCTAACCTACCTGCTTCTGGTCAGTTCTGTGAGCCAGTAGCCACACTCACCCACTCACCGTCTTTTCCCAGATCCAGTTCTTTGGCCTAATATGTTTTGCCTGTTCAATCTCCAGTCCCTCCTTTTCTAGTCAATGGCCAGCTTGAGGCTATTTGGAGCAATAAATAGGAGGCCCACGTTTAACCTGACCCTTGTCCTGAGTAACTGCATCCAAGAGAAAAGTTTTACTGGGCTCTTGTTGCCCAGATGAGTCTTATATCTCATCTCTTCCTATTTGGGGTGTAGCGGATTTTCCAACCCTGAAAGACCTGGGTTTCTGGACTTTATTTCCTTTCATTACTGCTCAAACACCAGGTAATCCTCACCTGAGCTCAACCCTTCCTTATAAATCCTCAGCAAATACAGCCCACAGTAGCCAAGAGAGACAATAACTTTTCTGCTTTCCAACCTCGTCGCCTTTGGCTGTCAGCCTAGAACGCACATGGGATACCTTCCCAAGTTACAGCAGGCAGTAGTGTTTTGCTAATGCATAACACAGACCTCCAACTTTTTAAG
>PVKV010017538.1:26581-47557 GCA_004027835.1 Alouatta palliata
ACCAGCCTGGTCAACATGGTGAAACCCCATCTCTACCAAAAATACAAAAATTAGCCGGGCATGGTGGCACATGCCTGTCATCCCAACTACTCAGGCGGCTGAGGCCAGAGAATTGCTTGAATCCGGGAGGCGGAGGTTGCAGTGAGCTGAGATCGCGCCACTGCACTCCAGCCTGGGCAACACAGCAGACTCCATATCACAAAAAAAAAAAAAAAAAAAAAAAAAAAAAAATTCAGGCTGGGCACAGTGGCTCACGCCTATAATCCCAGCACTTTGAGAGGCCGAGGCAGGTGGATCACCTGAGGTCAGGAGTTTGAGACCAGCCTGGCCAACATGGTGAAACCCTGTCTCTAAAAAAATAAAATACAAATGAGAGACTCAGCCATCTAGCGGACACAGGATGGTCACTCATGCTGGCCAGTCAGTGACTTTTCTCCCTATAAAGCAAATCTACATGGAAAGCCCTGTTGCCATCTATATCCATTACCAATTGCTGCAATAATGCTGCATAACGAATGACCCCAAAACTTGATAGCTTAAAATAATAAGCATTTCCTTAGCTTAAAAGTCTGTGAGTTCACAACATGGACAGGGTTTGGCCAGGTAATTCTTCTGGCCTTGACTGGGCTCACTTAACTGTCAGCTGAGGCAACTGGGGTGACTGGGAGACACGACTCATCCTCCAGATGTCTACAATGGGCAGGTTCTCAAGTGGTGGCAGGGGTGCAAGAGCTAAAGGGGAAGTGCTTTCCAAGGTTATGCTTGTTTCACAGTGATTGATATCTCATTGACCAAAGCAATGAGTTGACCCCAGCATCAGGGCGGAAAGCCCTGAAAAGCTACATGGCAAACAGCATGGACACAGGGATTAAGAATCTACCAGAAGACCTGGCTCAGTGGCTCATCCCTGTAATTCCAGTGCTTTGGGAGGCCAAGGTGAGAGGATCGCTTGAAGCCAGGAGTTTGAGACCAGCCTGGGCAACACAGCAAGACCTTGACTCTACAAAATAAACTTTTTTTTTTTTTGAGATGGAGTCACATCCTGTCTCCCAGGCTGAAGTGCAACGGCGTGATCTCAGCTCACTGCAGCCTCCACCTCCCAGGTTCAAGCGATTCTCCTGTCTCAGTCTCCCGAGTAGCTGGGATTACAGGCGCATGCCACCACACCTGGCTAATTTTTATATTTTTAGTAGAGACGGGGTTTCACCATGTTGGTCAGGCTGGTCTCAAACTCCTGACCTCGTGATCTGCCCGCCTCGGCCTCCCAAAGTGCTGGGATTACAGGTGTGAGCCACCGCGCCAGACCCAAAATAAAATTTTTTAAAAAATTAGCTCGGTGTGGTGGCATATGCCTGTAGTCCAAGCTTCTTAGGAGGTTGAGACAAGGGATCCCTTGAGCCCAGGAGTCGATCACGCCACTGCAATCCAGCCTGGGTGGCAGAGTGAGACCAGGTCTCTAAAAAAAAGCAATCTATCAGACAATCATAACTGATAGCTGAGGGTGATTTCAGAACAAAAGAAGTTATTTCTATATTAAAAGTAGGTGTCTCAGAGCTCAGTGGCCTGGTGTCCTCATCCCTGCTGTGAGGATAGAGCTGGCATACAAGGCTAGATGTCCTGCTGCCTGCTCTCACGGGGTCAGTGCCTCAGACCCACAGACAGATCTTTGCGTGCCTTCCATTCACTCATCCCTTTTTCAGAGGACCTCTGGGGCACGAGCTCTATCTCATTGATCCCCGCGTCTTCTGTGTCTGGCACTGGCTGTAGCACATTGTGCTAGCGCAGACAACTTCTGCTTGGCAATCGATGAAATAAAGCACGAAGAACAGTGAGTTCCTCAACGGCAGGCAAGACGCATTCTTCGCTACCCCCAGCACTTAGGAAAGACCATGACAGTGTATCTTTCCAATTAGATTTCTAAGCATCACTTTTCCTATTTGGACCAAGACAACTACTTGTTTCTGCTTCTGCTGGAAACACAGTATCTAACACAACATCTCTGAAAACTTTCTCACCTCTGCATGGCTCTGCTGAGGGATGGGAACCCAGAGAAACAGGTGAGTGAGGGTCCTGCGGCCCTGGCCTCAGAGCCTTGGGCCTTTGGAGGAACCAGCACTAGCCTGTCAGCAAAGGCAGTGGAGCCAGTGGGTGTGACAGAGGTTGTGCGGCTCATCTTGGGATCCTGGAATGAGGTGTATGTGAGTTTCCTGACAGGCACATCCCACTCAGAGGCAGCCTCCCACTTGGAGAGAAAGGACAGCCAGTGATGGGAAGGCCCAGAAAACATCAGAGCTCATCTCTGCTGCTCAGGGTAAGGAGAAAACCCTCAAAGCAGGGCAGAACTTGAGCCCTTCCTTCTAAATCCACAAGAAGTCTCTGACCTCCAAACTGTCACCTGGAGAGCTAGGCTGCACGTGTCCTCCTGGGAAGGCTCAGGTGGTTAAGTCTGGAGCTGCTGAGGGTGTGACATGGTCTCTGTGAGTCATGGTCCCTGGGTCCTATAGGGAACCAAGTAAGGATGGCCCAATCTGTGCAAAGTCATCTACACCAGTAGTCTTCCATTGACCGAGACAAGATTCAAGATGAGAGGCCGTTAGAAGAGAGATGATGACGATTGTCGTTTTGAGGCAGGGTAGCACATGGTGCCTAAGTGCATGGGCCCTGGGGCCCACTGCCTGGCTTCAAACCCTAGCCCCACCACTTCCTATCTGTGACTTTGAGCCAGCAACTTCATCTCACTGAGACTCACTTTCCTCATCTCTAAGAGGGGAGTAATCATTGCACCTATCTCACGGTATTATGGGATGAAATGATATAATCCATGTAAAGCTCTCAGCAGTGTTGGGTACACAACAAGCCTATTAGCAGTTATCACTACACCAAGTATTACTAGGGGGACGAGGGCTATACTAAGCTCTCCAGGTGCAGGACTTTATTCAGTCTTTATACCCACTCTGAGGTCAGGTTCCTTTCTTTTCACAGATGAGAAACAGAAGCATTTAGAGGTTAAATAATGTGCCTAAGGTCACCAGCTGATGAACGGGAGCTCCATGATTCTGGGTTAGGCCTGATTCCTAAACAGCTCCTCTTAACTACTGTTTCATTCCCCCTAAACATGAGTTCCAGGGCATCACCAGAGGAGAACATTTTATTAAACATTAGCTGCATCACCTGAAATCCACTGGGAAACAGAACGTACATCTTAACTTCCTCACTCGCTGAAAGTTCCATGCTGTAATGTGTTGTTACAGAAAATGATATATCCACCCTCCCCCACTTTTTTCCTTTTATACTCTAACCTCATGACAGATTATACAATCCCCTTCTTAAAGAAACATTCTCCTCTTTAAAAGCAATATTTGGCACTTTGCGAGGCTGACGCAGGTGGATTACCTGAGACCTGGAGTTTCAGACCACCCTGGTCAACATGGCAAAACTCTGTCTCTACTGAAAACACAAAACTTAGCCAGGCATGGTGGTGTGCACCTGTAATCCCAGCAACTCAGGTGGCTTAGGCATGGAATCACTTGAACCCAGGAGGTGGAGGTTGCATTGAGTCAAGAGCCTACCACTGCACTCCAGCCTGGGCAACAGGGAGACCCTGTCTCAAAAAAAAAAGGGTGGGAATATCTGGGGTCTGAGAAGATCTGGGATCCAACAAAAGGCTTTAACTCTCTTTTTGCAGCTATAGGTGATGACAAATCTACTCATCTCCTTTAGACTGATGTTGTCTTGGATAGCTTTAGCTTTCTACAACCCCTCTAACAAATGCTAACAGACCTCTCCTACCAATGCCATCTTCCCTGACAGGAAAACTCAAACACCACTCCTCATTCCTAGAGGGCTCACTGGGAAACTGAGGTGTCAGGAGGTGGCTTAACTGGGTGCTGATCAGTGTCATCAACTCAACAGCTGCCGGACGGTGAGTCCACTGTCCTCAGATACTACAAGGGGGGCTGTCAGCTCAAAAATCTCACAGACCTGCTTGCAATTTAAGGCTGTTTCCGCTTATCATCAAACCTTCCTTTTTTGTCTTGCCACAAATAGCTGCAGATGGACTGAAGGATAAATGCGAGACCTCAACTATCCTTGCAGAATCTTCTCCTGGTGATGTTTAAAAATATGAACCAGGTCTGTGCTGGTGCCACCCTGGCTGGAGCAGAAGAGACATATCAGATGACCTCCAGATAATGCTCAAAGCCAGTAAGAGGTGCTTCTACAATAACCCCCAAAAAGACACACTCTAAGGCACAGACAGCTCTGGCACAAGGTGTTTGGCTTACGGATTTTTAAGACTTAGGAAGATTAAGAGGAAACGATGGGAAGAGAACAGCCTTTCCTGACCCAATTTAAGGTGTCACGCGGGGAATCTGTGCAGGACTCAGAAAACCACTTGAGTCGGTCAGGACAGGGCCAGACGCTCATCTGCCCCGCGCAGGCTCTGAATGAGGTCAGTGAGCACGGATGTGTCAAAGTAAAAGGAATGAGTCTAGCTTCTGCTAATCATGGATCCTTGGGGGGGGCTGCTGGCCCTTGCTATATGTTTATTAATTTCTAAAAAGTGCACTGTGGCCCGCCTAGTTTTACTTAATGCCTAATAAAGGGAAAAACTGTTTAAATAGCAGCCCTGGGCCTGACACTGAGCAGCTGAACTTAGCAAGATCCTTCATTTTCAAAGATGACACAATCCAGCAGCCTGGGAGGAAAACAATCCCTCTAGAAGCATGCCATTCCCAGGTGAAAATGGCAGCAATTGAACATTGTGTTAAGTAAGACAAAATCAGGCTAAGAAGGGATCAAACCGGAGAAAAGTTCCAACTGCATCCTTGGTGACTGGGGTTTGTTGCATAACGTGCAAAGGATAAATGGGTAAGTCACCGCCCAATTCATGTGCACTTCGTACAGTCCAGATCTACATCTATATATAAACTCCGGGCCTGCTTAACATCCTCCCCTGGTACATCAAATGCAGCCCAAGAGAATAGCCAGAGTCTTCAGCAGGCTCCCAGGGTGACGTCTCCTCCCTCGCCTGCCCTGCTTCTGCGAGTCTCACTTCCATTCCTTGCTTAGGGGAGAGTGCTAGATTTTTCCATCAAAGGTCTTACCACCAGGGTCTGTTTTCTCTCTAGTCTTCACTGGGGGTAAGACACTCTGTAGTTCTATTAATAGGCTCAGCTTTCCAACCTGCAGATGAGACACCCTGCATGTAGCTATGGTGACCTCACTGATATGCCAGGCAATTTGTGTTAGGGACAGGTTTTAAGTCTCAGACTGAGGCTATGACTAAATGCTGACATTCACATCTACAGAGTACATACTGTGTAAGTTACCACGTAAGAGCTTTGTGTGTTTCATCTCATCTCATCAACTGGCTGAGACAGAAGCATTATCGTCCCCATTTTACAGATGAGGCAACTGAGGCTCAGGTCAATTCATGTATCCAGCAGGTAAGCAGCAGAGCCAGGATTTGAATGTGTAACCAGTGCACTGTACTGCTTCCTCACAAGAGCTTCACTGGGTAGCCAAGTTCAGATCTATTCGCTTTGCAAAGCACCTGGCAGATTCCTGCCCACCATGTAACACAGAGGTCATGTCTCACAACTGTCATGTTTATTTGCCACAACTTTTCCAAAAAGAGACTTCTAATAAACTTTCAGCAGTAAGGCAGTGCGTTGTAGTAAAGTTCAGGAGCTTTGGAGGCAGACTGAGCTATACTAAATTCTGCTTTTCCGACTCAATAGCTACTTGACCTTGGACAAATTACTTATTCTCTCTAAGCCCACTTTCTTATCTATAAAATAAGCATAACACCACTTGTCTGGAGGAGTGCTGTGAGGCTTTACTGTGATTAAGTAAAGCCTTAACAATCTCTCCCGGGTACATCCCAGGGTACTTCCCTTCCCTTCTTAGCCAGGGCTGCTGAAGAGGAGGTATGAACCATGAGGTGGCTCTGTAGGAACCCTGGAGCTCAACAATGCTGGAAACACGTACGCCCATCTTCCCTGTGTGCAGCTCCTGTAATCACCACCCACCTGCTCATCAAATCTGGCCAACCTTCTTCTGGTCAACACCTTTAGATGCACCTGGTCCAGTTTGGGTGACTGATTCTTCTGCCTAGATTACAGCTCTGAGGGTAAAACCCCTCCAGAGAGGGCACCACTAGCAACACAGAACTCACACAGCCCTAGAGCTAAAAACACTTCTGACTAATTCATTCTAATGTATTATTTCTTATGTATTATTATTCAGTCAACTAAAATAATTGCGAAGACTGTAGGAATGAGGGGAAGTTTTCTATAGTGCTACATGAAAATAAAATCTGCAATTGTGAACTTGTAAAACTCTATAAACATATGACTATGGGTTATATGAGAAAAGACAAAATTAAAATAATTGTGAGGGCTGGGGAATTGTAAATTTCCTTTTTTCAGTATTCTTTAGTAATTCTTTTTCAATTTACAAGGTGCACATTTTAAAGAAAACCCGATGATGAAGATGTTGGCTCTTAGGCAGCGTGCCCACGCCATTCCTGCCCATGGCCCTCATTCTGCCTGCTGTGCCTTTGAAGGATTCAGCTTAGGAGCCTGGGATCAGCTTCCCTTGCAGAAGGAGCCATACCAGGTTGGAAGGGAGGAGTTCCACTTTAACAAAGCCCTGGGCCACTGCGGGCAGGGGGCTGCGGGGAGGGAGGGTGGCTTGCCTTACAGCATGCACAGCTGGCTTCCTCTTTTCTTTGAGTACACTTGGGCTGAGGCAATGAACAAGCACAATTGCTTCACCTGCAGTGCCCTCTTGTGGCAGACTTGCTTCTAGAGATAGCGGCCAAAGCCGGCAGGCCTGCATGCCAGCACTGCTGACAAATCACTTTTGAGGCTCAGAACTGAAAAAAAAGTATGAGAATGAGTCACACTGCACATTTACACGTATGTCCTAGGAGAGGGTTGTGTCCATCAGTTGAGGAAGGACTGATGGTCTGGGGTGGGGCAGTTGGGCATCTAAGGAAAAGCAGGAAGCCAGGGCTAAGGTCCATCATAAGCAGTTACCATCCGCAGACTGAACTCCCATGCCAGGCTGTGGGGCACAGCTCAACGTGGCTTTTCAAAGAGGTATTCAAGATCTGGGGCACGCAGCCTCTGCTCTTTGTTTTTGTTTTTAGCAAAGTCTCTCAGCAGTGCCATGACTTCATTTTCAAATATTTCTGGAGCTGGTTTAGCTTCTGCAAGAGAAGAGCAGGCAGAAAAAATTATGCCATAGTCAGTCAATGCTCAGGTATGAGAATCTTAAAACTTGAAACATTAGCCAAGAACCACAGATGGATATATAGACTGTTTCCATCCTTCTTCTAAATATACACGATGTTAGCCTATACCAGGGGGCGGCAAACTGTGTGAGCCTACATTTGCAAGTCATTTTATTGGAACAGCTGCTCCCAATGGTTACATATCATCCATGCTGCTTTTGTGTTGCGACAGCAGAATTGGGTACTTGCAACAGAGACCATATGACTGCAAGTGAAATATTTACTATCTGGTCCTTTATGAGCAAGTTTGCTGACCCCTGGCCGCACAATCTTGGCTGTACTATTTTGCTTTGCATTTGGCAATTCCATTGTCTCCCAGACACTGTGTTTTCCCTTCTAATGTATACATTTTTTTGAAACAAATGCTCTCTCTACTTTATCAGTTAGAGGTCCTCAGTTTTAAGAGACAGAAACTAATAACTCTAGTAAACTTAAGCAAAAAGGAATGTATTGGAAGGATATTAGAGGCACACAGAACTGACATGAACCTAAAGAACCAGATTTAAGTGAATGGGCAACAGCACTGAATCGGAAGAAAGAGAAGGCCAGCCTCGGTCTACAGCAGCGGGTCTGGCATGCGTGGCTCCCTCTGACCTTTCTCGACACCCTCGGGACACTTATTTAAGATGCCGGTTAAAAAAAAAGCCTCCCATAGCCAAAACAAAGGCAATGTGCTCCAGAATTACCCTTCCACCAAGACTAGGTACAACGCCAGGAGAGAGAATTCCTCAAAACCAAGTCAGATTCTCCCTTACTCAGCGCAGGGCCTGGCACCTAGTGAGTGCTCTTTTCATATAACAATCAAAATAAAATCAAAGAGGTTTTGGCTTCCCAAAAGAATGTAGAAAGTTGGAAAGAATATCGCACTCACTGTAACAAGAAAAAGCCAGATAAATTACAAATATCATGACTTTTCTCAAAGATATCAGAGATGAGGTCACAGGGCAACCCAACAGATAAAACCTAAGGAAAAAGAGGCTTCAAAGGAGAAACTAGAGCCATGCACTTGCTCACCTGTGGCAGGCAGAGGAAGAAGAGACACTGGACGTCATACAAATGGCTAAAAGGAATTCAGCTAAAAAATGTTTTTTAAATTAATACAGACAGGGTCAGCCTTATGTTGCCCTGGGTGGACTGCAGTGGCTACTCACAGGTGCTGTTCCACTACTGATCAGCACAGCAATTTTGACCTGTTCCATTTTCAGTGGAGGCTGGTTCACCCCTCCTGAGGGAATCTGGTGGTCCCCTGCTACTGGGAGGTCAACATATTGACGCTGAGCTTACAGCAGACACCTGACTGGTATAGTGTGCACTGCAGCCCAGAGCTCCTGGGTTCCAGTGATCCTGCTGCCTCAGCCTCCAGGGCAGCTGGGACTGCAGGCCTGCACCACCACAATTTGTAATGAACTGTTAAACACATGGGCTAGAATGAGTGTATAAAACCACAGACACAGACTGGGCACAGTGGCTCACGCCTGTAATCCCAGTACTTTGCAAGGCCAAGGCAGGTGGATCACCTGAGGTCAGCAGTTCAAGTCCAGCCTGACCAACATAGTGAAACCCCATCTCTACTAAAAATACAAAAAATTAGCTGGGCATGGTGGCGGGCACCTGTAATCCTAGCTACTCAAGAGGCTGAGGCAGGAGAACTGCTTGAACCTGGGAGGTAGAGGTTGCAGTGAGCCAAGATCGTGCCACTGCACTCCAGCCTGGGCTACAGGAGCGAAACTGTGTCTCAAAAAATAAATAAATGAAATTTAAAATTAAATCACAGACACAAATGGAACATGCACCCACTCACAGATTCTTCTCACAAAGGTGTGCTCCTGACAAAGACTGGGTAGAAAGCAGGAGGCTGGAAAGAGCCTCCCTCAATGATGAAGGCCAGGAGGAGGGGAAGACCAATGTGGCCAAAGAAAAAAAAGCATATCCCAGTGCTTTGGGAGCCCAAGGCAGAACTGCTTGAGGCCAGGAGTTTGAGACCAGCTTGGACCCCATTTCTACAAAACAAACAAAACAGCTGGGCATGGTGGCAAGCACCTGTAGTCCTATCTGCTTGGGAGGCTGAAACAAGAGGATGCCTTGAGCCAAATTCGAAGATGCAGTGAGCCAAGATTGTTCCACTACACTCCAGCTTGGGCAACAGAACGAGACCTTGTCTTAAGGGAAGAAAAAAAAAAGCATAAAGCCCAGCCTGGACTCTTTTCCTCTACCCCTATGGGAGAGGCACTATCACTAAGAAATCCCAGCTCCAAGACCCAGGACCAAAGGGGCTACCTGGGACTAAGGCTGGACCAGGATAACAGAGTGCCCTCCTAATCTCTCCTCACCTGAACTAACAAGCACCAAGTGGAAAGCAACAGGAAGGCTGCTGCACTGGGAGAAAGCAAGAACACAGACAGAGATTCCCTCTGAGACACAGAAATACAGGGAAGGCTGAGAGCCGAAGGTAGAACAAGAGCTCTCTTAAGAAACCTCTGAAACAGCTTCCACAGGTTAACACTTGAGACTGGTGATGCAATGAAGGTAACCAAAGCGAAAACCAAACCCAAGCGGAGCTTACCTCCCAACTCACTGACTTCATCCCCACACTACAGTACAGCAGAAGCAGCATCCCCGATTATAAACATCAATACAAACCTCAGCCTTTACTGTCTTACCCCTGATGTCTAATATTCAATAGAAAATTACGAGGCATACATACGAAAGAGGAAAACACATCACAATATCAAGGGACAAAGAAACCAACAGAAACAGATTGAGGGATGACCCAGCTGTCAGAACTATCAGACAGGGAATTTAAAATGACTATGACTAATATTAAAGGCACCAGTGGAAAAAGCAGACAAAATGTATGAACAGATGAGGAATTCCAGCAGAGAGTTGGAAACTCCAAAAGTCAGATGGAAATGCTAAAAATAAATACAGTAGCAGATATGCAGAATGATTTCAACAGGCTCATCATGAGATTTGACATAATCGACGAAAGAATCAGTGGAAGATAGTCAATAGATATTATCTAATACAAATTACCCAAACTGATACACAAAGAGAAAAAAGTAGAGCACACAAAACAGAATCCAAAAGCTGTTGGACAGACCGGGCGTGGTGTCTCACGTCTGTAATCCCAACACTTTAAGGGGCTGAGGCGAGTGGATCACTTGAGGCCAGGAGTTCGAGACCAGCCTGGCCAACATGGTGAAACCCCATCTCTACTAAAAATACAAAAACATTAGCCAGGCATAGTGGCACACGCCTATGGTCCCAGCTGCTCGGGAGGCTGAGGTACAAGAATCACTTGAACCAAGAGACAGAGGTTGCAGTGAGCCAAGATCATGCCACTGCACTACAGCCTGGATGACACAGCAAAACTGTCTCAAAAAAACAAAACAAAACAAACAAAACCCCCCCACAAAAGCTTTTGGACAATATTAAACCATTTAACTAAGCATAACTAGAATCCTAGAAGGAAAAGGAGAAAACAAAGCAGAAGAAATCTGAAGGCATTAATGGCTGAGAATTTTTCAACAATGAAAGATCTGGGCCAGGCACGGTGGCTCACGCCTGTAATCCCACCACTTTGGGAGGCCGAGGTGGGTGGATCACAAGGTCAAGAGATCGAGACCATCCTGGCCAACATGGTGAAACCCCATCTCTGCTTAAAAAAATACAAAAACTAGGTGGGCATGGTAGTGCATGCCTGTAGTCCCAGCTACTCGGGAGGCTGAGGCAGGCGAATTGCTTGAACCCGGGAGGCGGAGGTTGCAGTGAGCCGAGATCGTGCCACTGCACTCCAGCCTGCCGACAAAGCCAGACTCTATCTCAAAAAAAAAAAAATAATAATAAATAATAATAATAATAGGTGGGGGTTGAGGGGAAGAAAAAAAGAAAAATAATAATTTTTTTATTGGAATTACAGGTGGGAATTACAGGTGGGAGCCACTACATCTAGTCCAGATTTTTTTAATGGTTGAGGGGAAAAAAATCAAAAGTATATTTCATGACTGGTGAAAACAATATGAAATTCAAATTTCAGTGTCCACAAATAAGGTTTTATTAGAACACAATCACACTCATTTGTCTATCCACTGTCTGTGGCTGCTTTCATGCTACAAAGGCAGAGGTGAGTGGTTATAAGAGAGACTGCATGGCCTACAAAGCCTAAAATATTCACTATCCATATTTACTATCTGTATTTCCCACTATAGAAAAAACTTTCTACAGTTACCTATTACAGGAGACCTTATTAAAAGTTCTATTTATTGCAGTTTTCCTGCCTCAGCCTCCCAAGTAGTTGGGACTACAGGCACCCACCACCACGCCCAGCTAATTTTTTGTATTTTTAGTAGAGACAGGGTTTCACCATGTTAGCCAGGATGGTCTTGATCTCCTGACCTCGTGGTCCGCCCGCCTTGGCCTCCCAAAGTGCTGGGATTACAGGTGTGAGCCACCACACCAGACCATATTTATTTATTTTTTTGAGAAAGTCTCGTTGTGTCGCCCAGGCTGGAGTGCAGTGGCATGATCTTGGCTCATTGCAACCTCTGCCTCCTGGATTCAAGCGATTCTCTTACCTCACCCTCCAGAGTAGCTGGGCACACCACTAATTTTTCTATTTTTAGTAGAGATGAGGTTTTGCCGTGCTGATCAGGCTGGTCTTGAACTCCTGGCCACAAGTGATCCACCTGCCTCAGCCTACCAAAGTGCTGAGATTACAGGCATGAGCTACCACGCCCAGCATTATTATAAAGTTAAACATATACTTACCACATGACCTAGCAAATCTTCTCCTGAGGATTCACTGAAGAAAAATTAAAACCTATGTTCACAAATTCTGTATGCAAATGTTTACAGGGGCTTCACTCATAATCACCTAAAGCTGGATCATAATCACCTAAAGCTGGAAACAATCGTAATCTCCCTCAACTGGGCAACAGATTGTTCACAGACTGTGGTACACTGACATGATGGAATATTACTCAACACCACAAAAGAATGAACTATTGATACAAGCAGCAAGGATATGAATCTCAAATGCATTATGCTAAGTCGGGGCAAATTTGTTTTGTAAAGGGTTGGAGAGTAAATATTTGGACTTTGTCGGCTTTTCAGTGATTGTATAAGCCTCCAGACGCTGTCTTCTCTCTTCACACCTGGAACCCATAGACAATGGCTGCTCCTTTCTGATACAAATACAAAGTGGAGACACAAAGACAGGAGACCCAGAGTGTGGCAGAAATGAATGACACGTCCCTTAATATCCAATTCTCGTTGATAACAGAATCTCCAAGACAGCTGGGCAGATGGAATGGACTATATTATTTTTCCTTATGGCTGCATGTAGCCACGTAACTAAGCTGTGGCCAGCAGAAAATAACTGGAAGAATGATATATAATTTCCTGAGAGGGATCTACAAAGAAGGAGTGTGCACTTCCACACACTTTTTTCCTGGCTGAAGTATGAACAGGACAGCTCCAGCAGCTATCCTGGATCATGAAGTGGATAACACATGCTAGGATAAAAGAGCAGCAAGTCAGGAGGAACCTGGCCCCATGACTTTTGGAAGCCTCTCCATGAGCTTTGGAGTATGCCTTCCTCTGGACTTCTGTCATGAGAGAGACAGTCCTACCTTGTTTAAGCCATTATTATTTTGGATTTTTACTCATAGCCAAAGTTAATCCTAACTATACAGAGTTAGAAATCATTCTTCATAAAGGCAGTGCCTCAGTGAATTTTTTTTTTTTTTTTTTGAGATGTAGTCTTACTCTGTTGCCCAGGCTGGAGAGCAGTGGTGCAATCTCGGCTTATTGCAGTCTCTCTCCCAGTTTCAAGCAATTCTCCTGCCTTAGCCTCCTGAGTAGCTGGGACTGCAGGTGCCCGCCACCATGCTCGGCTAGTTTTTCTATTTTTTTGTAGAGATGGGGTTTCACTGTGGTGGCCAGGCTGGTCTCAAGCTTCTAACCTCAAGTGATCCATCCACCTCAGCCTCCCAAAGTGCTGAGATTATAGGCATGAGCCGAGCCATCACGCTTGGCCAGAATGAAACTACTGAGGAGCTCTGGCTATGCAGACTTAGTTTTCCGGTTCCACTCCATTCCCAGCCTGGTTCTTCTTCAACCTTTGATACTGTGAGCTTCATATACCCTTCCACTAAATTCCTTTTTGCTTAAGTGAGACAGACAAGTTTCTACTCTGTCTTGCAGATAAAGAAACTTAAATGATAAAACAAATTTTGTACGCTTAACAAAAATTTGAACAGTGTTTCAGTTGAGTGTCTACTTCATGAATACAAGAAAAAAATTACAAGCTAGGCGCAGGGGTTGACGCCTGTAATCCCAACACTGCAAGGCCAAGGTGGGCGGATCACCTGACGTCGGGAGTAATCCCAACACTGCAAGGCCGAGGTGGGCGGATCACCTGACGTCGGGAGTAATCCCAACACTACAAGGCTGAGGCGGGCGGATCACCTGACGTCGGGAGTAATCCCAACACTGCAAGGCTGAGGCGGGCGGATCACCTGACGTCGGGAGTAATCCCAACACTGCAAGGCCGAGGCGGGCGGATCACCTGTCGTCGGGAGTTCGAGACCAGCCTGACCAAGATGGAGAAACCCCGTCTCTACTAAAAACACAAAATTAGCCAGGTGTGGTGGCACATGCCTGTAATCCCAGCTACTTGGGAGGCTGAGGCAGGAGAATCGTTTGAACCCAGGAGGCAGAGATTGTGTTGAGCCAAGATCACGCCACTGCACTCCAGCCTGGCCAACAAGAGCGAAACTCCATCTCAAAAAAAAAAAAAAAAAAAAAAAAAGAGAGAAAGAGAAAGAAAAAATTATCTAGGATACAATTCTAGACTCAAATCAGCCTAAACTGTTTTCACATTATGCTGCTTATCATGCCCAGTACCTGTGGCCCAGTAGTAAATATCCCAGTCATTACTAGGCTCATTAATCAGGCGGTCATAGAGGTTCAGCTGCTTCTCTGTCATGTGCTGCAGATGTTCTTTAGCAAAAAGACTAAAAACAAGAAAGAAAAAAAAAGAAAAAGAGGTTGAAAAGGCTGTGTCTAATCAAAGAGAAGTGACACCAAGACTCTTATTCCCGGGAGTCTCTCTGAACCTACTTTGGCTCAGGAGGCTGCCTGAATTTAAAAGAAAAAAAAAAAGACTCCTAGTCCCATACCTAAGGAGAATGCAGTTTTCCAACATTCCCCTCTTTCTGCTCTCATAGAGTAGGCGGGCTCTTTTGGTTTCTATGGATTCATCAGTTCTCTCCTGCCATGGAGGCAAAGGGATTTCAATCATGTCCTTTTGGGAATCTGTTGGGCTGTCACCTCTGTAGAAGCGTTTGAATGATGTCCCACTGAGCAAAGGAGACAAAAGGCTGTGCCTTGACAGGACAAGCATCTGAAACAAACACACCACAAACATCTTCATAGTAATGATGACTATCAACAGTATCATTTACTCAATGCGTACTGGGTGCTGAATGCATTCAATCATATTTAGTCATTAGGAATTATGCTGCTGGTCAGGCATGGTGGCTCACATCTGTAATCCCAGCACTTTAGGAGGCTGAGGCAGGAGGATCACTTGAGTTCAGGAGTTCGAGACCAGCCTGGGCAATGTAGCGAGACCCTGTCTCTACAAAAAATATAAAAACTAGCCAGGCATTGTGGGGTAGTCCCACCATGGTGCCTGTAGCCCCAGCTACTCAGGAGGCTGAAGTGGGAAGATCACCTGAGCCCAGGAAGGTTGAAGCTGCAGTGAGCTGTGATCATACCACTGCATTCCAGCTGGGCAACAGAGTGAGACCTGACCCGCCCCAAGAAAGAAAAGAAGTTATGCTGATATTGTCCTCACTTTACAGCCAAGGAAACAGAGGCTCAGGGAGGTTCACTAACTCACCCCACATCACCCAAACAGTAACAGCAATCAGAATTAAAACCCAGTCCTGACTGCAAATGTGTCCTTAACCAGTGCCTTTCCAGAAACTATCCCAACAGAAATAATTTTTCCTTCCTTTGCACCCTCTTACAAGTCTTACAGTATGGTTTATACTCTAGTCACTCACCTGTGTCAAATCCTCAGCACACAGAGACAGCATGACCCCTAATCCCTCAAAGGCTCCCAATCCAGAGAAGGGGATGAACTATCAAGATATGATGTGAAGGTGGTGACCTCAGCAAGAGGTAAAGATGATGGACTAGGAAGCCCCAGATCCTCCTCCCTGGTGGAGACACTGAACCAACAGCAACAAACCAATTCCCTGTGAGAAATCCAGAAACCAGTAAGAGGCTCCTGTACCCCAGGTAAGCACAAAACCAGCTGCATCAAACCTAGCAGAAAAATTTGTAGCACTCATTTGCCATAGTCTCTCCCCTCCCTGCCCAATCATGATCATGAGATGATCCCCAGCTCCCAGCTTCTACCTGAGACAGAAAGAGAAGACTGAAAATCATGTATAATGTTTGGACTTTTGGGGGGATTGGGTTTTTGTTTTGTTTGAATTTCAGTACTGATAGAAGAGGGCAGCAGGCAGAGGACCACGGATAACAAAGGTGACAGTTTAGACTGGCAAGTAGGCACTCACTCATCACTCATCCTTGGCTCAGTGCAGAAGAACCAGGAGCAAACTCCCACCTCCCAGCTTCTCCCTAGGGAGGGAAAGAGCTGCAATGTGCATCCAACATTCTAACTTTTCAGGGGCTCTGTGACGGACTGGACTTGACAGGATATAGCATACTCTGGATGCCTGGGGGACATTTAGAACAAAACAGCTGGGTGGCTGGTTGCTGATCCAGAGGATCCTTGAAACAGTAGAGAAAGGTCAATACAGTCCAGTGGCCTCTCCCAGGGTTGGTGGGGGGGTGGAGTGTGCATCTAACATTCTGTCTTTTGGGGAAGCTACCTGAGGGACTGCCTTCTATCTTGCCTAGCTTGGGATACGGATGGGACATGGCATGCTCTAGTAAAAGTCTGGGGGCCACTGAATAAGATACCTGGGACACCTGCAGCAGCTCCAGGAAAGCTGCAGTATCACAGGCAGACACTAGAGGGAGCAAGAGATTATGAGCTTCTGAAAAATGAAACCAGCAAATCCCTCTAATTGGGAATTCACACCCACAAATCCAGAAAAGACATATCCTCAGGAAAGGATTGAGAGGCCCTCGGAATCTCTATCCATGCTGACTGGTGAAGGCCAATCACAAAGTACAAAGATAGACCATAAAAACTGGGAGAGACAGATGATTTTTCAAATGCAGAAATCACCAGTACAAGTTACCAACTACATGAATAAACAGGGAAACGTGGTCCAATTAAAGGAACGAAATAAATCTCCAGAAACTAACCTTAAAGAAACAGTAGTATATAAATCGCCTGATAAAGAATTCAAACCAGCCATAATAAAGATGTTCAATGAGCTCAGGAAAGTGATGCTTGAACAAAATGAGAATATCAATAAAAAGACAGAAAACATTAAAAAATAACCAAATGAAAATTTTGGAGCTGAAGAATACAGTAAATGAACTGAAAAATTCGCTAGAGAAAGCCAGGTGTGGTGGCTCACGTCGGTAATCCTAGCACTCTGAGGCTGGAACATCACTTGAGCTCAGGAGTTGGAGAACCAGCCTGGGCAACACAGTGAGACCCTGCCTCTAAAAAATAAAAATAATATAAAAATTAAAATACATAAATTCACTAGAGGAGATCAATAGTAGACCTGATTATGCAGCAGAAAGAGTCAGCAAACTCAAAGACAGGTCATATGAAATTAGTCAGGATTTTTAAAAAAAGGAAGAGAATGAAGAAAGTCTTAGGGACTTATGGGACTCCATCAAGGAGATCAATATAGGCATTATGAGAGTCCCATAGGAGAAAGACAAGGGGAGAAAGTTTATTAGAAGATATAATTGGCCAGGCTCAGTGGCTCATGCCTATAATCCCAGCACTTTGGGAGGCTGAGGTGGGTGGATCACCTGAAGTCAGGAGTTCAAGATCAGCCTGGCCACCATGGAAAAACCCTGTCTCTACTAAAAATACAAAAAGTAGCCATGTGTGGTGGCATACGCCTGTAATTCCAGCTACTGGGGAGGCTGAGGTGGGAGAATTGCTTGAATCCAGGAGGCAGAGGTTGCAGTGAGCTGAGACTGTGCCACTGCACTCCTGTCTTGGCAACAGAGTGAGATTGTCTCAAAAAAAAGACATTAATGGCTGAAAACTGCCAAAGTTAGAGAAAGAAGTAGACATCCAGATTCAAGCCCAACAGATCTCAATTAGCATGAAGGCAAAGAAGTCTACATTCAGATGTACTTTAATCAAACTGCCAAAAGTCAGAAAAAGCTGGGCCTGTAGTCCCAGGCATGTGCCTGCAGTCCCAGCTACTTGGGAGGCCGAAGTGGGAGGATTGCTTGAACCCAAGAGTTAAAGTACAGCCTGAGCAACAAAGCAACCTATCTCTTTAAAGAGTCAGAAAAGAGACACCAGGGATGTGCATGCACAGAGAAATGTGAGGACACAGTGAAAAGGTGGACATCTGCAAGCCAAGGAGTGAGGCCGCGAAAGAAACCAAACCTGCCAGCACCTTGCTCTTGAACTTCTAGCCTCTAGGACTATGAGAAAACTAATTTCTGTTGTTGAAACCACACAGGTTAGAGCAGCTCTAGTAAACTAATACAGCATGCAACGAAAATTCAGACTCCCAAGCCCCACCATAAACATTCCAGATCAGAATCTCTAGGATTGGGCCCTGGCAAATGCATTTTAAACAATCCTCTAAGAGATTCTGATGCAGACTGAAAGCAGGGATTCCTACTTTCTGTAATAAAATAACATGGTTGACTAATTTCTACAGAAATGAATGCAGATGGGGAGGACTACCATCATCAGTACAAGGAAACTGTTCTAATAATTGGGATCTCTTAACATTTTAGCCAAATTTCACTCGTTTTTTCTGTTAGTATCAAGGCAGCATTCCATAAAAGAAACAATAATGGATGTCGCATAGCTCCAGGGAAGTGTGTGACACTGGTATGAGTTGCATTAAAGAAATTATCACTGGAAATTTGTATTAGAATGTATTTGTCTTTGCAGCCATGAATAGCTCCATAATTATTTAAAAAAAAAAAAAAAATAGCCGGTGAGGCCTGTAATCCCAGCACTTTGGGAGACCGAAGCGGGCAGATCACCTGAGGCCAGGAGTTCGAGGCCAGGAGTTCAAGACCAGCCCGGCCAACATAGTGAAATCCTGTCTCTACTAAAAATACTAAGATTAGCCAGGCATGGTGTCCTGTAGTCCCAGCTACTCAGGAAGCTGAGGTGAGAATCACTTGAACCCAGGAGACAGAGGCTGCAATGAGCTGAGATCGGGCCACTGCACTCCAGTCTGGGCAACAGACTGAGACTCCATCTCAAACAAACAAAGAAAAAATGTAGCGTAGACAGAGCAACAACAACAAACAGCAAAACCCCCAAAACTCTATGAATAAAGGTTTCCAAGACACTAAAAAACATTCATAAAAAATAATTGTATGCTTCTCTGGCTCATGTTTATATCCTCTTTCCAAAAACAAACTGTCAAAAGTCAAAGACAAAATTTTGGAAGCAGCAAGAGAAAAAGCAACTCATCACATATGAGGCAGCCTGCAAAAGACTATCAGATTTCTCAACAGAAACCTTGCTGGCTAAGAGTGGGATAATATAATTCAAGATGCTGAAAGAAAAAAAACGCCAACCAAATATACCGTATCTGGCAGAGCTGTCCTTTAAAAATGTAGGAGAAATAAAGATTTTACCAGATAAAAGGTAGAGAGTTCATCACCACTTGACCTGCCTCACAAGAAATGCTAAAAGGAGTCCTTCGAGTAGAAAAGAAAATCATAGGAAAATATAAAGCTCATGGGCCTGGTGCAATGGCTCACACTTGTTAATCCCAGCACTTTGAGAGGCTGAGGCAGGCGGAGCACGAGGTCAAGTGTTCGAGACCACCCTGGCCAAGATGGTGAAACCCTCATCTCTACTACAAATACAAAAATTAGCCAGGTGTGGTGGCACACAACTGTAATCCCAGCTATTTGGAAGGCTGAGGCAGGAGAACTGCTTCAACCCAGGAGACAGAGGTTGCAGTGAGCTGAGATCACACCACTGCACTCCAGCCTGGGCGACAGTGAGACTCTGTCTTAAAAAAACAAAAACAAACAAATAATACAACAATTAAAAAACAATTAAGATACAGTACAACAAGTATCTACATAGCCTTGACATTGTATTAGGTATATGGAAGGATGTGTGTAGGTTATATGCAAATATTATGCCATTTATGTAAGAGATTGAGCATCTACAGATTTTGATATCCACAGTGGGTCCTACAACAGTCATCCCACGGATACAAAGGGATGATTGTACTTCCCTATTTTACTTTATTTTTTGAGACCAGGTCTCGGTCCTGATGCCCAGGAGTGCAGTGGCAAAATCAAGGCACACTGCACCCTTAACTTCCCAGGCTCAGGTGATCTTCCCACCTCCGCCTCCCAAGTAGCTGGGACTACAGGTGTGCACTACCACACCTGGCTAATTTTTTTTAGTAGAGAAGGGGTTTTGCCATGTTGCCCAGGCTGGTCTCAATCTCCGGGACTCACATGATCCACCCACCTCAGCCACTATTTACTTTAAGTATAAATGGATTAAACTCCCCACTCAAAAGACATGAAGAGACTGATTGAATTTTTTTAAAAAAAGATTCAACTATAAGCTGTACAAGAGACATATTTTATTAAAACCTGGAAATCAACAGAAGAAAAGCTGGAAAATCCACAAATATGTGGAAATTAAACAACACACTCTTGAACAATCAATGAGTCAAAAAAAGACATCAAAAGGAAAATTAGAAAATATCTTGAGACATGCCAGGAATGGTGGCTCATGCCAGTAATCCCAGCACCTCTTGGGAAGGTGAGGCGGGAGGATCACTTCAGGCCAGGGGTTCGAAAACAGCAGGGGCAACATAGTGAGACCTTGTCTCTACAAAAAAAGAAAAACAACAAAAAACAAAAAGAAAATATCCTGAGACAAACTAAAACCCAACATATACAAAATTATGAGATGCGACAAAAGCAGTACTAAGAAGGAAGTTTACAGTGTAAACACCTACATCAAAGAATAAAGATCAAGTTCCTGGTTCTACAGGAGAAAAAAAAAAAGAATAAAGATAAGGACGGAGTTAGGAGAGAAGACAGAGGCAAAGTTAATTACTTTATAACAGAAGGCTAGGGAAAAAAAAAAGAGTAAGTTCTAGGCCGGGCACGGTGGCTCACTTCTGTAATCCCAGCACTTGGGGAGGCAGAAGCAGGCAGATCACGAGGTCAGGAGTTCGAGACCAGCCTGGCCAACATGGTGAAACCCTGTCTCTACTAAAAATACAAAAATTAGCCAAGCGTGGTGGCACACACCTGTAGTCTAGCTACTTGGGAGGCTGAAACAGGAGAATTGCTTGCACCTGGGAGGCGGAGGTTGCAGTGCGCCGAGATCGCGCCACTGCACTCCAGCCTAGCTGACAGGGAGAGACTCCGTCTCAAAAAAAAAAAAAAAAAAGAACAATAAATTCTGGTCTTCTATTACACTAATAACACTGTTCTGTATATGTTAAGATGGCTAGAGAAAGTTATCACCACAAAGAAAT
>PVKV010017539.1:0-13770 GCA_004027835.1 Alouatta palliata
TTTTTTTTTTGAGACGGAGTTTCGCTCTTGTTACCCAGGCTGGAGTGCAATGGCGCGATCTCGGCTCACCGCAACCTCTGCCTCCCGGGTTCAAGCAATTCTCCTGCCCCAGCCTCCCGAGTAGCTGGGACTACAGGCACGTGCCACCATGCCCAGCTAATTTTTGTATTTTTAGTAGAGACGGGGTTTCACCATGTTGACCAGGATGGTCTCGATCTCTTGACCTTGTGATCCACCCGCCTCAGCCTCCCAAAGTGCTGGGATTACAGGCGTGAGCCACCGAATGACCTTCTTTTGTGCACAAAGGAACAGTTTGCAACCGGGTCCTTAGTTTGAGCCTTAGCTCAAAAGTAACTACAAGCCTAGAGATTGGGCTCAGAGAGAGGGAATAATAATGTTTTCTCTCAAACAACTCCTCCACAACTGAAGCCACTTGTCTGCACAAGCAAACGAATAAAATTGAGTCATAAACCTCCCATCACTGACTTTAGAAGTCGAAGTGCTTGGTGATGTATCTGTGGACTGAGGGATCTGAGTGTAAATCAGTGGTCATAAACTCAGCTCTCATGGGCTGCACCAACAGGCCCCAGGCTCACACAGGCAGTGACGGCTGCAGTGAGAATGGGTGAGCAGGGACACAAGACCATCCTACAGCTTATCGCAGAAGTGTTGTGAAACGCTTAGCTAATCTCGGCAGCAGCGTTTCTTCCATTTCTGCTCATCATTAGAAAGCTCTTCTCATAGAATGCCCATTTCCCCCACTTCTGCACAACCAATGTTCCTTAAAGATCAGACCAAATCCCATTTCCTACGCCAATGCCCTGCCCATTTACTCATATAAGAAATACAACTTATCTACAATTGCTGTAGCCTCCGTACCACTCATGAAGTGGTTATCAGAGGTAGCAGTGTGATTATGAGCTATAAAAGAGACTTCCTGGTTTTAAATCCTGGATGTACTTCTTTCTACCTCTGTGTATCAGGTTTTACATAAGTTTTCTGCACATCAGCTTCTCCATTTGTGAAATTGGTATGATAATGGTAGAACCCTCATGGCAGTTTGCCTGAAAACAGGATGAGTTTATGTATGCAAAGCGTTTGGAGTGGTACCTGGCTTACAGAATAATTCAATACTCTTAGTTATTATTTTTAAGATGATAAGGGTTATTTGTGTTCAGTTTCCACTTTTCTATGAAATAGTAAATTTCTTGATGGCAGTGGCTACTTCTTAAGCCATCGCTGAAGCAGATTTTATTTAGTAGAAAGGGTTTCGGGACCATGGTTAGAAAGCTATGAAGTAGGAGTTCAGTTCGGCTGCTTATTGGCTCCATGAGTTTAGGCAATGGCACAGAATGCCAAAAGTCATAGAAACTTTTTTTTTTTGTACATTACATATATTGATACATACATATATAAATACTTACAAGCACATGTATAGATATTTAATAGTCTCAAAACTTCTCAATATTTTTCTTTACACACACACACACACACACACACACACACACATATTTATTGTACTTTAGGTTCTGGGGTACATGTGCAGATCATGCAGGATTGTTGCATAGGTACACACATGGCAATGTGGTTTGCTGCCTCCATGCCCCAATCACCTACAACTGGCATTTCTCCCCATGATATCCCTCCCCAACCTCCCTGCCCCCCACTGCCCACTGTCCCTCCCCTATTCTCCAGCAAACAGACCTCAGTGTGTGATGCTCCCCTCCCTGTGTCCATGTGTTCTCACTGTTCAACACCCATCTATGAGTGAAAACACGCAGTGTTTGGTTTTCTGTTCTTGTGAGTTTGCTGAGAATGATGGTTTCCAAATTCATTCATGTCCCTACAAAGGACAAGAACTCATCGTTTTTTATGGCTGCACAGTAGTCCATGGTGTATATGTGCAACACTTTCCTTGTCCAGTCTATCATCGATGGGCATGTGGGTTGGTTCCAGGTCTTTGCTATTGTAAACAGTGCCGCAATGAACATACGTGTGCATATCTTTATAATAGAATGATTTATAATCCTTTGGATATATACCCAGTATTGGGATTGCTGGGTCAAATGGAATTTCTATTTCTAGATCCTTGAGGAATCGCCACACTGTCTTCAACAGTGGTTGAACTAATTTACACTCCCACTAACAGTGTAAAAGTGTTCCTATTTCTCTGCATCATATCCAGCATGTTATCTCTAGATTTTTTTAATGATCACCATTCTAACTGACAAGAGATGATATCTCAGTGTAGTTTTGATTTGCATTTCTCTAATGACCAGTGATGATGAGCATTATTTCATGTTTCTTGGCCTCATATATGTCTTCTTTTGAAAAGCGTCTGTTCATATATTTGCCCACTTTTGAATGGGTTTGTTTGTTTTTTTCTTGTAAATCTGTTTTAGTTCTTAGTAGATTCTGAATATTAGCTCTTTGTCAATCGGGTAGATTGCAAAAATATTTACCCATTCTGTTGGTTGCCGGTTCACTCTAATGATTGTTTCTTTTGCTGTGCAGAAGCTCTGGAGTTTAATTAGATCCCATTTGTCAATTTTGGCTTTTGCTGCCAATGCTTTTGGTGTTTTAGGCATGAAGCCCGTGCCTATGCCTATGTCCTGAATGGTTTTGCCTAGGTTTTCTTCTAGGGTTTTTATGGTGTTAGTTCTTATGTTTAAGTCTTTAATCCATCTGGAGTTAATTTTAATATAAGGTGTCAGTAAGGGGTCCAGTTTCTGTTTTCTGCACATGGCTAGCCAGTTATCCCAACACCATTTATTAAACAGGGAATCCTTTCCCCATTGATTGTTTTTGTCAGCTTTGTCAAAGATCAGATGATTGCAGATATACGGCGTTGCCTCAGAGGCCTCTGTTCTGTTCCATTGGTCTATATCTCTGTTTTGGTACCAGTACCATGCTGTTTTGATTATTGTAGCCTTATAGTATAGTTTGACATCAGGTAGTGTGATGGCTCCAGCTTTGTTCTTTTTGCTTAGGATTGTCTTGGCTATGTGGGCTCTCTTTTGGTTCCATATGAAGTTTAAGGTGGTTTTTCCCATTCTGTGAAGAGCATCGTAGGTAGCTTGATGGGGATAGCACTGAATCCAGAAATTACTTTGGGCAGTATGGCCATTTTCACAATATTGATTCTTCCTAACCATGAACATGGAATGCTTTTCCATCTGTTTGTGTCCTCTCTTATTTCCTTGAGCAGTGGTTTGTAGTTCTCCTTGAAGAGGTCCTTTACATCCTTTGTTAGTTGTATTCCTAGGTATTTTTTTATTCTCTTTGTATCAATTGTGAATGGGAGTTCGCTCCTGATTTGGTTCTCTTTAGTCTGTTATTGGTGTATAGGAATGCTTGTGATTTCTGCACATTTATTTTGTATCCTGAGACTTTGCTGAAGTTGCTTCTCAGTTTCAGGAGATTTTGGGCTGAGATGATAGGGTTTTCTAAATATACAATCATGTCATCTGCAAATAGAGACAATTTGACTTCCTCCTTTTCTATTTGAATACTCTTTATTTCTTTTTCTTGCCTGATTGCTCTGGCTAGAACTTCCAATACTATATTAAATAGGAGTGGTGAGGAGGGCATCCTTGTCTAGTGCCAGATTTCAGAGGGAATGCTTCTAGTTTTTGCCTATTCAGTATGATATTGGCTGTAGGTTTGCAGTAAATAGCTTTTATTATTTTGAGATATGTTCCATCAATACCTAGTTTATTCAGAGTTTTTAGCATAAATAGCTGTTGAATTTTGTCAAAGGCCTTCTTTGCATCTATTGAGATAATCATGTGGTTTTTGTCTTTGGTTCTGTTTACGTGGTGAGTTACGTTTATAGACTTGCATATGTTGAACCAGCCTTGCATCTCTGGGATGAAGCCTAGTTGATCATGATGGATAAGCTCTTTGATCTGCTGTTGCAATTGGTTTGCCAGTAGTTTATTGAAGATTTTTGCATCTATGTTCATCACGGATATTGGCCTGAAGTTTTCTTTTTTTGTTGAGTCTCTGCCACGTTTTGGTGTCAGGATGATGTTGGTCTCATAAAATGATTTGGGAAGGATTCCCTCTTTTTGGATTGTTTGGAATAGTTTCACAAGTAGTACCAGCTCCTCTTTGTATGGCTGGTAGAATTTGGCTGTGAACCCATCTGATCCTGGGCTTTTTTCGGTGGGTAGACTATTGTTGCCTTAACTTCAGCCCTTGTTATCGGTCTATTCAGGGTTTCAACTTCTTCCTGGTTTAGGCTTGGGAGGATGCAAGTGTCCAGGAATTTATCCATTTCTTCTAGGTTTACTGGTTTATGTGCATAGAGTTGTTTGTAGTAATCTCTGATGGTAGTTTGTATTTCTGTGGAATCGGTGATGATATCCCCTTTATCATTTTCTAAGGCATCTATTTGATTCTTCTCTCTTTTCTTTTTTATTAATCTGGCTAGTGGTCTTTCTATTTTGTTGATCTTTTCAAAAAACTGGCTCCTGGATTTCTTGGTTTTCGGAAGGGTGTTTTCTGTCTCTAACTCCTTCAGTTCTGCTCTGATCTTAGTTATTTCTTGTCTTCTGCTAGTTTTTGAGTTTTTTTTAAATCTTTCCCCTCTAGTTCTTTCAATTTTTATGATAGGTTGTCGATTTTAGATGTTTCCTTGCTTCTCATATGGGCATTTATTGCTACAAATTTTCCTCTAGACACTGCTTTAGATGTGTCCCAGCGATTCTGGTATGTTGTGTAATCATTCTCATTGGTTTCGAAGAACATCTTTATTTCTGCCTTCATTTCATTGTTTACCTAGTCAACATTCAAGAGCCAGTTGTTCAGTTTCCATGAAATTGTGCAGTTCTGAGTTAGTTTCTTAATCCTGAGTTCTAACTTGATTGCACTGCCATCTGAGAGACTGTTGGTTATGATTTCCATTCTTTTGCATTTGCTGAGCAGTGATTTACTTCCAATTATGTGGTCAATTTTAGAGTAGGTGCAGTGTGGTGCTCAGAATAATGTATATTCTGTGGATTTGGGGTGGAGAGTTCTGTAGATGTCCATTAGGTTTGCTTGGTCTATATATGAGATCAAGTCCTGGATATCCTTGTTAATTTTCTGTCTTGTTGATCTGTCTAATATTGACAATGGAGTGTTAAAGTCTCTCACTTTATTGTGTCGGATTCTAAGTCTCTTTGTAGGTTGTTAAGAACTTGCTTTATGTATCTGGGTGCTCCTGTATTGGGTGCGTATATATTTAGGATCCTTAACTCTTCTTGTTACATTGATCCTTTTACCATTATGTCATGCCCTTCTTTGTCTCTTTTGATCTTTGTTGGTTTAAAGTCTATTTTATCAGAGACTAGGATTACAACTCCTGCTTTTTTTTTTTTTTTTTTTTTTACTTTCCATTTGCTTGGTAAATCTTCCTCCACCCTTTTATTTTGAGCCTATGTGTGTCCTTGTATGTGAGATGGGTTTCTGAATACAGCACACCAATGGGTTGTGACTTTTTATCCAATTTGCCAGTCTGTGTCTTTTCATTGGGGCATTTAGCCTATTTACATTTAAGGTTAATATTGTTATGTATGAATTTGATCTGCCATTTTGATGCTAGCTGGTCGTTTTTCCCATTAGTTGATGCAGTTTCTTCATTGTGTCGATCCTCTCGACATTTGGTATGTTTTTGGAGTGGCTGGTACTGGTTGTTCCTTTCTACATTTTGTGCTTCTTTCAGGAGCTCTTACAAGGCAGGTCTGGTGGTGACAAAATCTCTGAGCAATTGCTTGTTCATAAAGGAATTTATTTCTCTTTCTCTTATCAAGCTTAATTTGGCTGGATGTGAAATTCTAGGTTGAAAGTTCTTTTCTTTAAGGATGTTGACTATCGGCCCCCACTCTCTTCTGGCTTGTAGGGTTTCTGCCAAGAGATCTGCTGTGAGTCTGATGGGTTTCCCTTTGTGTTTACCCCGACCTTTCTCTCTGGCTGCCCTTAGTATTTTTCCTTCATTTCAACCCTGGTAAATCTGAAAATTATGTGCCTTGGGGTTGCTCTTCTTGAGGAATATCTTTGTGGTGTTCTCTGTATTTCCTGGACTTGAATATTGGCCTGCCTTGCAAGGTTGGGGAAGTTCTCCTGGATAATATCCTGAAGAGTGTTTTCCAGCTTAGATTCATTTTTTCTGTCACATTGAGGTATACCTATCAAATAGAGATTAGGTCTTTTCACATATCCCATATTTCCTGGAGGCTTTGTTCATTTCTTTTCACTCTTTTATCTCTAATCTTGCCTTCTCGTTTTATTTCATTGAGTTGAACTTCAATCTGTGATATCCTTTTATCTTCTTGGTATATTTGGCTACTGAAACTTGTGTATTCTTCGCGAAGTTCTTGTGTTCTTTTCCACTCCATCGGGTCATTTATATTCTTCTCTAAGCTGTTTATTCTCATTAGCATTTCATCAAACATTTTTTCAAGGTTCTTAGTTTCTTTGCATTGGGTTAGAACATGTTCTTTTAGCTCAGAGAAGTTTGTTATTACCCACATTCTGAAGCCTGTTTCTGCCAATTCATCAGACTCATTCTCCATCCAGCCTTATTCCCTTGCTAGTGAGGAGTTGTGATCCCTAGTAGGAGGAGAGGCATTCTGGTTTTGGGTGTTTTAATCCTTTCTGTGCCTGTTTCTTTCCATCTTTGTGGATTTATCTACCTGTGGTCTTTGTAGTTGGTGACTTTCGGATGGCGTCTCTGAGTGAATGTCCTTTTTGTTGATGAAGAAGTTATTTCTTCCTGGTTTTTAGTTTTCCTTCTAACAGTCTAGCCCCTCTGCTGTAGGACTGCTGGATATCCATTCCAGATCCTGCTTGCCTGGGGACCACCTGCAGTGGCTGCAGAACAGTAAGGGCTGCTGCCAGTTTCTTTTTCTGTTATCTTCCTCCCAGAAGGGTACCTGCCAGATGTCAACTTGAGCTCTCCTTTATGAGGTGTCTCTTTGGATATACGGGGTTCAGGGAGCCTCTTGAGGAGACAGTCTGTCCCTTACAGGAGCTCAAGTGCTGAGCTGTGAGCGCCGTTGTTTCATTCAGAGCGGCTGGGCGGGTACATTTAAGTCTGCTGCAGTGGAACTCATAACTGCCTTTTTTCACAGGTGCTCTGTCCTGAGAAGGTGGGGCTTTATTTATAAGTTCCTGACATGCTGCTGCCTTTTTTCAGAGATGCCCTGCCCAGGAAGGAGGTAGCCTAGTCACAGTCCGCCAGCAGAGGCGTTGCTGAGCTGCTGTGGGCGCTGCCCAGCTGCTGTGTGAACTTCCTCATGGTTTTGTTTACAGAGGTATAGTTAGGACTTCCTTGGTAATGGCAGTCTGCCTCAGTAATGGTGGACTGCCTCGGTAATGGCAGACTGTCTCGGTAATGGTGGACTGTCTCGGTAAAGATGCATTGCCTTGGTAATGGCGGACTGCCTTGGTAATGGCTGATGCTCTTCCCCCCACCGAGCTGGACCATCCTGGGTCCAGCTGCGCTTGCTGTGAAACTCTCAATCCAAAGCGTTTCAGTTTGCTGGTCTTTGTCAGGGGTGGGACCCGCCGAGCTAGATCACTGGACTCCCTGTTTCAGCCCCGTTTTCTTCAGTTGAATGGGTGGCTCTGTCTCCCAGGTGTTCCAGGCACCTGTTGAAATGGCCGCCCAGATTTGTGTGAGTTTTTGTGTGGAGACCTGCTGTCCTGGCTGAAACAGCTGTGCTGGAGACTCGTGGTATTTTTCCACCCGGGAATCTCCTGGTGGGCAGTAAAAATTCATTTGGAAATGCGGTGATCACTCACCCTCTGCATTGTTCTCCCTGGGAACTACACTCCAGAGTTGTTCCTATTCAGCCATCTTGGATCTGAGAAACTACTGAGCTGTTCCTATTCAGCCATCTGAGTCTGAGAAACTATTAATGTGCATTCTGCAGTTGAATGCTGAGCATCATGTAACCAAAGAAAAACTAATGCTGCAATTAATAGCAAATGCCATGAATGTGGCCAAGTGCAACAAGCTAGTGAAATGCATTAGACTAAATAACACATATTTCTACCTAGCATGTTTTATTCTAGCTCATTTACTGGAGTACATATCTAACAAACATTAATTCCTTCTAGTTCTCCATCCTCACTTTGTACTGGTGCCAAGCTAATTCCATGTCCTGCATGTAGCAGGTAGTACTTGACAAATGTGTGTTTGATGGAAGAGATGGATAGTTTCAGCCAAGTGTGTTAAACAGTAGGATAATATTTTAAACAGGTTTATGCAATCCAGAGCTATAGAATACCACCATGTTCACATCTAGGCCCACAAAGTGAGCTTATTCTACTTAGCTGATAGAAATACTCCATATCTTGTTTTATGGAAAAATCCCATGGAACAGAGGTTTTCCCTCAGTGCCAATCTGTGATCAAAGATGATATCATACCTTGGGCAAGGTAATGTCATATTTAAATGTTTATAGAATGTTAAATAGTCCTAAAATGCTGAATATTTTTCCCAGATTTAGGTGGAATTTTTTGTTTTTTATTTTTAGAGTTTGCACAACTGAATTTCACCTTTTGATATAGAGAAGGGAATGAGGTGGTGGGAGGAGAGGGATGATCTAAGCAGTGTGCTGTCTGAACTGGCAAGTATTCTAAGTTGACTGAACATTAAGGAGCTCAAGGCTGAACCAAATTTGAAAGTGCTGTGATGTTTACCTAGAGACAGGGTATTTTAAAACATTATTTAATGTTCTCAAGGATGCTCTGCACAGTCATCTCCTCCTGCAGGATCAGAGCTCTCCCTTTCCTTTTGTGGACTCTTTTTATTCCTCCCAGCTCAAAGGCAATGGCCTCACTCACCATCACCAGTAACTGTGTATTAATACGCTCAGGTGTTTGTCACTTGATTCACCACTTTGCAAACACTGCCTCACCTAGTCCACCCACGTCAGTGTTATAAGGACAGTCTTATCTTCTGAATTTTACAAATAAGAAAAACAATAAACAGAAAGGAAAAGTGACTTGGTCAAGATCACATGCCCAGCAGGTAGCTGAGTCAGCTATGTTTAGAATCAAGACCAAAGTTCTCAAACTATGACTTAATTATCAATACCCAATTTCCCCCAAGATTATGATATTTAATCCCATCTACTCTTGTCTCGCAGATTTTTTTGGGGTGTTTCCAATTTGCATAAACCAATTTGTATTCAATTTGGTAATTTCACTCACCCAAACATAATCTACCTAAATGGTGACCAGCTCAAAAAGCATGAGGTACCACACTGAACTCACATATTTCACACTTTTCTGATTAATTCTTCTCCTTCCAAAGTTGGTAAGGGGATGTTTGACTTCTAGTCTACAAAGCTGAGCATATTCATCTTGCCAGTGAAAGTCAGGTATGGGGGTGGGATGGGTTGCTAAGTCCATTTGGGCCACTAATACCTGAAAAGAAGATTTCTGGTCGTTTCTGGGAAAGAAGCATTCTCAATCTTTAGTGACTCAGCCTAGGTGTCTATCATTGGACAAAAATAAAGAAGCAGTTAGACACTGCTGCTACCGATAGCATCTTATGATGCTGCAGGAAACCAGCCCAATGCTATGGGTGACAGGCCCAAAGCCTGGAAAGCAAGTGAGTCCATGATGACACTGTGTGCTACCAAATCAATGAAACCTGGAGTCTGATTTGCCGCGACATCACCTATCAAGTGACCTAATATATTTCCTTCTTGTTCAAGCCAGTTTAAGTCCACAGGTTTGATACCTGCAGCCAAAAGCACAGTAACTAACACAGATTCTAGCGGTCTTCTATAGTTACACAAACCTCAGTCCTCGAAACCAATTTTCAGTCTTCCCAGTCTTTTATTTATATGCAAATCGTATCATCATTGCTTCTATCTTTTGGTACAGCAATTTCCTCTTTACAAAACATCTCTGGAATAGTTATTCACAACCAGGGTGTTTTTTTTCCCCAAGGGATATATGGCAAGGTCGGGAGAAATTTTTGGTTGTCACAACAGAGGAGGCAGGAGTGCTATGTAAATCTACTGGGTAAGAGGCTATGAATGTTGCTGAACGCCCAACAATGCACAGGACAGTTCCCACAAAAGTGAGAAATCTGACCACAAAAGTATTATGACAGTTCTGAGGCTGAGAAACTTATTCCAGAAGGCTGAAAAAGACAAGGCTGAAAAAGACACTGGCAATTGCCTCTGTAAAGGGTAAATGGGCAGCTGAAGCAGAGGGGTACCACGAAGAAATGCAACTACTTTAAAATAAGTGAATAGATTAATTATGAAATATTTATACAGATGGAAATTATTTTAAATAAGAGAATTGTGACATAGTTCAATTTTTCTTACTTGAAATCCAATGTATTTCTTCCTGACAATGCCTTACTATATCTAGTTGCCTTTCCTGAGATTACATCAAGGGCCTCCTACTGATTTTACCTCTCAGCTCCTTCTCCACTGAAACTTTTACTTATCCCATGCTATTTCTTTGCCTGAATACTTACGATAGCTGCTAGGGTTCACTGTAACAAGTCAAGATATAACTTCTCCTGCCTTTCAAATTTTAGCTCCATTCTAGTCTAGAAATTCTAGGAATCCATGTAATTCCTACCTGACAAGACCACATTTCACATGTTTTCAAGATGTATACAAAATTTCACTTATTCCGTAAAGCTTTCTCTAATTATCTGGACCCATCGTGATCTTACTTGCTTTCCTTCTATAGCATTAGGGTCACCAGCTTCAATGAGATGAAATAATCTGAAACTCACCCAGCACTAGGATTTCTTTCTTGGGTACACAATGGAGGTTAAATAAGTATATTGTCTATTGTTCTTCCATTGTCCATAGAATCTACCATGGTAGTAGGTTCACTGGTGTTCAAAAATCTTGCTAATAAAATACACGCAATGTGCACACATCTACATACCTGCTGGCCCTCACACTAAGAAGGCAAATTTAACTTCATGAGAGACAGAGAGAAACAAGTCAGAAGAGTAGAAGAAAGTAAATCCCAACATTTGTAAATATAACCACCCAACAGATAAACTCTCTTTATAATCCTTCAGAAAACGATACCATCTAATCCTGAATTTTCCAGAGTGTCTGCTGGGGGATTAACACATATTCCAGAACACAGCATTCCACGGTCAACTTAATTTGGCAAATGAGATAAATAAAAGTAGATGTGTTTCTTTATTGCAAAGCATCTCAGAATACAGTCATACTAATATCCAAGGGGGATATAGAGTGTGCTGTGTTTTCTAAATGTGTGTCCCTCAGACATTTTTGAGGAAGATTTATTTTTGATAGTTTTAGAAATGCTGATCTAGACTAATGCTGCCATTTTTTTTTTTTTTTTTTTTTTTTTAAGATGGGGTTTCACCATGTTGGTCAGGCTGGTCTTGAACTCTCGACCTCAGGTGATCCACCCGCCTTGGCCTCCAAAGTGCTTGGATTACAGGCATGAGCCACCACGCCCAGCCAATGCTGCCATTTTTTAAGTGAAGAAACTGATACCCACTTGACACACTGGATAATTTGTCATAAAACTGGGAGCTGAAGCCAGATTTGCTGCTGTGGAATACTTCTCTACTCCATGTATTTTGTGTCCTCAACACTCTGAATGTCCCCAACATTGGGATTCCTGCAGACATATCCATACTCCCATTTCCAAATTGCATGTAACAAGCTGGCACCTGTGGTACCCATCTGCTAGATCGGGGTGCCCAACCCCTGGGCCACAGATGAGTACAGGGAACCAGGCGGTACAGCAGGAGGTGAGTGGCCAGCAAGTGAGCATTACTGCCTGAGCTCCACCTCCTGTCAGACCAACAGTGGCATTAGATTCTCAGTCTGTTCTCATTGCTGGTCTGTTTGCTGCTGCCGACACACCCACTGCACATGCAAGGGATCTAGGTTGCATGCTCCTTATGAGAGTCTAATGCCTGATGGTCTGAGGTAGAACAGTTTCATTCCAAAATCATCCCCCAACTCCTTCTCACCCCTCAACCTCCACTCCCATCCATCCAAAAATTGTCTTCCACGATACTGGTCCCTGGTGCCAAAAAGGTTAGGGACTGCTGTGCTAGATGACAAAACTGAGCCCTTAAGAGGCTTGGCATCTTGTTCACAACCACGGAAACTGTGGCAGTGCTGGGACTAGAAATCTGAGGCTACAGACTTCATGCCAATCCACTGCTCTTGATAAACTTCTCTTACCTTTCACCATATTACAAAAAAGTACTTTTTTTTTCTTTTTCTTTTTCTTTTTAAATTATACTTTAAGTTCTGGGATACACTGCAGAACGTGCAGGTGTGTTACATAGGTGTACATGTGCCATGGTGGTTTGCTGCACCCATCAACCAGTCATCTGCATTAGATATTTCTCCTAATGCAGAGAGAGGTAGCTATAAGCGGGAGTAGCTGGGCAGCCCCTACCCCATGACCGGACAGAGAGAAAGCTGAAAGGGGGAGACTGCCCAGTGCGGCTGGGCGGGTCCCTAACCTCCCCCACAAACCCCAGAGGGCTGAAGCTCTGACTCTAGTGGGTTGCATAGCCAGTGCCACAGTCTGAGAGGAACCCTGAATGATCCAGCCTAGAGGAGGAAGGGCACAGCCCACCACTAGAGGGGTGGGACTGGGCTACATGTTTTAACAAAAAACACAGGAAGCCTACGTAGCAACAGGACAGGACGGCATTCTTGACAACCCAGCAGTGCCTACAGGTCAGCAGAAGAGGCGGGCCTAATCTCCCAGCATAAACAAAAAAGACACAGGAAGCTTCCCTAGTAACCTGAAGGAGTTCCTAGAAACCCAGAGCACCCCCACAGGCAGACAAGTGACCTCATCAAGAAGCTCTCTGACACCACAGCCAGGTAAATCCACAAAGATGGGAAAAAACCAGCGCAAAAAAAGGTGAAACCACCAAAGACCAGAACACCTCTTCTCCTTCAAGGGATCACAAATACTCAACAACACAGGATCACAAATTGACTGAGAAGGAGTGTGAAGAATTGACGGAAACAGGATTCAAAAGATGAATAATAACAAACTTCTCAGAGCTAAAGGAACACATTCTAACTCAATGCAAAGAAACCAAAAACCTTGAAAAAAGGTTAGACGAAATGCTAACTAGAATAACCAGCTTTGAGAAGAACATAAACGACTTGATGGAGTTGAAGAACACAGCACAAGAACTACATGAAGCAATCACAAGTTTTAACAGCTGAATCAATCAAGCAGAAGAAAGGATATCAGAGACGGAAGATCAACTCAATGAAGTAAAAAGAGAAGGCAATACAAGAGAAAAAAGAGTGAAAAGAAACGAACAAAGCCTCCAGGAAATATGGGATAATGTGAAAAAACCTAATATACGCTTGATCGGTGTACCTGAATATAACAGGTAGAATGAATCCAAGCTGGAAAATACACTCCAGGATATTATCCAGGAGGACTTCCCAAGCCTAGCAAGGCAGTCCAAATTTCAAATTTGAGAAATACAGAGAACTCCACAAAGATATTCCTCAAGAAGAGCAACCCCAAGGCACATAATTGTCAGATTCATTAAGGTGAAAATGAAGGAAAAAATGCTAAGGGCAGCCAGAGAGAAAGGTCAGGTCACCCACAGAGGGAAGCCAATCAGACTCACAGCAGATTTCTTGGCAGAAACTCTACAAGCCAGAATAGAGTGGGGGCCAATATTCAACATCCTTAAAGAAAAGAACTTTCAACCCAGAATCTCATATCCAGCCAAACTAAGCTTCATAACTGAAGGAGAAC
>PVKV010017539.1:13870-47540 GCA_004027835.1 Alouatta palliata
TTACGGACAAGCAATTATTGAGAGATTTTGTCACCACCAGACCTGCCCTACAAGAGCTCCTGAAAGAAACACTAAGCATGGAAAGGAACAAGTACCAGTCACTGCAAAAGCAAACCAGTTGGCAAAGACCAAAAATGCAATGAAGAAAATGAGTCAACTAATGAGAAAGAAAACCAGCCAGTAACAAAATGGCAGGATCGAATTCACACATAACAATATTAACATTGAATGTAAATGGCCTAAATGCCCCAATCAAAAGACAAAGACTGGCAAAATAATTTTTGCAATCTACCCATCTGACAAAGGGCTAATATCCAGAATCTACAAAGAACCAAAACAGATATAC
Source organism: Alouatta palliata (assembly GCA_004027835.1). NCBI lineage: Eukaryota > Metazoa > Chordata > Mammalia > Primates > Atelidae > Alouatta > Alouatta palliata. The sequence goes on from PVKV010017539.1 coordinate 14,217, forward strand.
CAGAAAAAACCAAACAACCCCATTCAAAAGTGGGTGAAGGTTATGAACAAACACTTTTCAAAAGAGGACATATATGAGGCCAACAAACATATGAAAAAATGCTCATCATCACTGGTCATTAGAGAAATGCAAATCAAAACCACACTGAGATATCATCTCATGCCAGTTAGAATGGTGATCATTAAAAAATCGGGAGACAACAGATGCTGGAGAGGATGTGGAGAAATAGGAACACTCTTATACAGTTGGTGGGAGTATAAATTAGTTCAACCATTGTGGAAGACAGTGTGGCAATTTCTCAAGGATCTAGAAATAGAAATTCCATTTCACCCAGCAATCCCATTACTGGGTATATACCCAAAAACTATAAATCGTTCTACTATAAAGACACATGGAGACATATGTTCATTGCAGCCCTGTGTACAATGGCAAAGACCTGGAACCAACCCAAATGCCCATCAATGATAGACTGGACAAAGAAAATGTGGTACATATACACTATGAAATACTATGCAGCCATAAAAAATGATGAGTTCGTGTCCTTTGTAGGGACTTGGATGAATCTGGAAACCATCATTCTCAGCAAACTGACCCAAAAACAGAAAGCCAAGCACCGTATGTTCTCACTCATAGGTGGGTGTTGAACAATGAGAACACGTGGACTCAGGGAGAGGAGCATCACACACAGGGGACAGTTGGGGGGGGTAGGGGAGAGCAAAGAGGGATGGGGAAGGACGGTAGGGTGGGGAGGGATAATATGGGGAGAAATGCCAGATACAGTATGCACCTAAAGTAAAATAAATAAATCATTAAAAAAAAAAAAGATATTTCTCCTAATGCTATACTTCCCCTAGCTCCCCATCCCCCAACAGGCCCCGATGCATGTTCCCCTCCCTGTGTCCATGTTTTCTCATTGTTCAACTTCCACTTAGGAATGAGAACATGTTTGGTTTTCTGCTCCTGTGTTAGTCCGCTGAGAATGATGGTTTCCAGCTTCATCCACATCCCTGCAAAACACATAAACTCATCCTTTTTTATGGCTGTATAGTATTCCATGGTGTATATGTGCCACATTTTCTTTATCCAATGTATCACTGAGAGGCATTTGGGTTGGTTCCAAGTCTTTGCTATTGTGAACAGTGCTGCAATAAACACAGGTGTGCATGTGTCTTTATAGAATGATTTCTAATCCTTTGGGTAAGTATCTAGTAATGGGATTGCTGGGTCAAATGGTATTTCTGGTTCTAGATCCTTGAGGAATTAACACACTGTCTTCCACAATGGTTGAACTAATTTATACTCCCACCAACAGTGTAAAAGCATTTCTATTACTCCACATCCTCTTCAGTATCTGTTGTTTCCTGACACTTTCATGATTGCCATTCTAACTGGCATGAGATGGTATCTCAATGTGGTTTTGATTTGCATTTCTCTAATGACCAGTGATGATGAGCTTTTTTTCATGTTTCTTGGCAGCATAAATGTCTTCTTTTGAGAAGTGTCTGTTCATATCCTTCACCCACTTTTTGATAGGTTGGTTTGTTTTTTTCTCTTGTAAATTTTAAGTTCTTTGTATATTCTGGATATTAGGCCACAGTTGGACAGATTGCAAAAATTTTCTCCCATGCTGTAGGTTGCCTGTTCACTCTGATGATAGGTTTTGTTTTGTTTGTTTCTGCGAAGAAGCTCTTTAGTTTAACTAGATCCCATTTGTCAATTTTGACTGTTGTTGCAATTGGAAAAAAACTACTTTTTGACAAGTTTACTTGTGGGGTGGTATAATCTACCGCCCCTCCATATTAAGTGAAAACACATAGAAGTCTTATTACAAGATATCTAATTTCATGGGACAAACACAAACAAAATGACTCACTACTTAGAGGAATAAAGAGATACTAAAGAAAGAAGGGATTTGAAGAACTGTCTGGTCTAACCTCATCATTGTACAGCAAAAGAAATTGATGTGCTAAAAGGATACAAAACATCCAAGTCAGTGGCTCAGCCAGCATTTGAAGAGGTCATCCAGTCAGAAGAATGCCTGGACTCCTCCACAAACTAGTTACATAACCTTAGGCAAGTTAATTCACCTTGCTAAGATGATGCTTCCTTTTCTGAGAAATGATGTTATTAACATCCAGTTCCAAGTGCTCGTTAAGATAGAGACAATATATGAGCAAGTTAACATGGTCAATGATAATACCAGTGCTAAGTATTATTGTTACTACTGTTTGCATACATACCTTTCAGTATATGTTAAAGCTTATGATGCAAAATTGTCACCATCACTATTACCCCTTGCCAAAACAGCTCGATGCCTGTATTTAGGGGAAAAATCTTGTTCTTGTTTAGTGTGACTTGTTTTTATTTTTATTTTTTTGCCTTCTAAAAAAACCTAACCTTCCTTCTAACATTTTGGCAGAAGATAATTCCATTCTGACTTCTACTTTTGTTTGGCTAGTCTGCTTGCTGCTGCCAACACATTAACACTGTATTTATTTCAAATTTAATAGAAAACTCAGGGTCTTCAAGTGCCAAACAATAGAGCCTGGTGATGGCTAAGATTGATGAGAACATACACATTGACCTGAAGACCCTTAGATTCGACATTCTGAAGACACTTGGGTGGCAAACACTGCATGAGAGGCCTCATGTAGGGGCTGAACCTGAGATCCTAGGTAACGCAGAAGAAGCCTTCTTTATTTATTGCCCTTGATAAATGCCCCTTTGTTTTCTCGTCATCCTTTGCTAGATTCTTTCTCCAGTCCCTGGAAAACCCTTACTACAATATTGTCCTGTCCCCAGTCTGTAGTGGGTAGTCATAATTCAGAAAATATCTACTTTTAGCCCTGGGGAATGAAGAAAATGCCTCTCCCGATCATCATTAGCCTATTTTGTGCTCTAGAACTTTCTGGAACCCTTACTCTGTATTGGTTGGAAGGATCAGACTGAGAAATATGGATTGGAGAAAGAGCACTACTCCCATCTAGATGTTCTAGACCTGCAAGGACAGAAATGACTAGAAACTGAACTATAAATATTTATGATACCTGGAGGAGTTCTTCTGAGCCTGGGTTGCTGCCCAGGCTGTAGCCTTAAGCTTAAGGCCTGGGAAATTTGCAACAATGACCAAAATAAATTCTGACAACCTATTGCTTCTCCAGTGATCACTCTGCGATATTCACATGGCATGATTCAGCAAGGTATTTCCGCCAGCCAACACTTCCCATGTGCTACTCTATGGCCAGGGTGGTAGGTAGCACATAGGAAGTGGGCTAGGTGTTGAGGCCTAGGCTGAATAGCAATTCTCACATAATTTGGCAAAGTCACACATTTCAGATTTTCTAACTTGGCAGTTTTCAAATTTCACAATCTGGCAGTTCTCAAATAATCCTCTTATTCAATTGAGAGGTAACCTTATTTCCAGGTAGGTTGAGTGATCCACCAAAGTTCCCACAGAAAATTACTCACAGAACTAAGCATGAGAAGGCAAGCTATTTAGCTAGCTCTTTATCACATAATATTCAAACTTTTCCCAACTAAAGAAAGGAAGAATAATGATGCAACTTGTTTTTTGTCTATCTTTGATTTTCTCGCTAATACCACCCAGACTAGGATATTGCTTATGCTGGGCATCCAACTCCTTGTTAACTTGACATTGTGGGCCCCTTCCTCACTTCTATGTACAAATACATCTCACTTTTCAGAGAAGAGATTTAATTCAGAAAACCCCTTTTCACTGGAATACACTCAACTGAGCTCTCTGAGCTGCTTCCTGAAGAGATGTTGTTAATCTCCTAAATCCTTTAATCACAAAACTGCAGTGGAAGCTGAGCCAGTCCACTCTTTGGACTGACTCCATAGGGTCTACCAGAGTTTATGAAAAAGTTTCCCTATAATCACAGGAGAACAGCCTCTTCACTAGCCACTTATTTAACTTTTATCCTAAAAGGAGAGCCATAAATGTGGTTTCTGAGACTGCAGGCTTGGAGAATTAAAGGCTATTTCTGGGTCCCCTTGGATGAAGAGGTGAAGATATCAGCAACCATAAGAATCACCTGAGCACTTTGTGTCCTAGTCCCTTACATTCATTTCCCCATGAAGTCCTTACAACAAACCCATGTGTGTGGCATTATTACTATCTCTATTTTGCAGAGTGGACGCTATGGCTTAATGAGAATTAGTGACTTGCCCAAGGTGAAGATGCCCAAAGTGGATTAGACCCAGAACAGTCCAGCTTAGAGCACAGGCCTTTCATAATAGCACCATAAGGCCTGAGGTCTCCAGACTAGTATTATACTTCAAGAGTCCTGTCTTACTACCAGGAAAGCGACCTGAAGTCTCATGATGCTGAAAACTGAGCAGCACTTAGCAAGCCCCTGTTAGATGAACAAACCGATTCCTTGCATCCTTTCTTTATCTAGATAAGTGGTTGTAAATGAGGGAGGGATATCTGGCAGAGTTTTTTTTTTTTAACTGTCATGACTAGTGTAATGGTATCCAGGTGGGGGGTACTACTGACACATACTGGGTAGAAGCCAGTGATACTAGAGTGCACAAAACATCCTCCATAATAAAGAATCTTTCAACCCAAAACATCCAAAGTGCTGAGGTTGAGAAACACTGGTTTAGATGAAACTAGCCAAGCTGTTGTATCTATAGATCATAAAGCAGCTTCTGTCTTGAGAAGTTTCTTAGAATCTGGATCTCCTTTGGTTTCGAGACCTGATCTTGCCCTCATACAGATTTCTGTGTTTTTGTTATGAGATACCTGCCTCTGTTTACCTGAATTTACATAGCTGGATTACATGGTCTGCAGGCTCTGATCTCAAAAGACTATGAAGTGCCTGGCTCTTCTGATTTGGAATTTCTCTGCAGTTGCCCATGATTTGCTGTGATTCTCCAGACAATTCTTTATTTTGAGCCAGTGTGTTGCAAAGCAGCAAAGCAGAACCTATGGATTTGCTTATTGCTAAGGGGAGGTGCAAAGAATAGAGATTGAGGCTTGTTCTGAAGTCACACTGTCTAAGTGAGAATGCTGGCTGTGCAGCTCCTAAGCTTTAAGACAAGTTACTCCATCTCTCTAAGGTTCACTTTCCTGTTTTCTCACCTAAAATATAGGAATAATAATAGTACCTACTTCACTGAGTTACTAGGAGCATTACATGAATATGTATAATGCATATCGCCTAGCAGTATATGAAAGAGGGCTTAACTTAATTTTTTCCAGAAAGCTGGTTGCCCTTCTGGTTCTAAAAAGTCAAATTACACTCATAAAATGTAGATAAATCATTCTGATAAATTCTTGCATTTAGATGTAGAATTCAAAGGGGACTATGTTTAATATATCCAATGCAAACTCAACTACCTTGAAGGGCACAACAGTTATTATAAATAGCTAAAATGGCTGAATTAACACAGAAAAGAGTAGTGGGGGTTTTATAAATCTGGAAAATAGTGTGCTTTGCCCAAATACAGTTTTTTAAAGTTGATACTCTATTCTTCCTGTAGAAAAACGCACAGACCCACCTTTCCAACTGCACCTGTTGTCTTACTCTTTGTAAATTCCTCTCCACAGTTTCAATAACTTATTTTATTCCCCCTAACTTTGCCTATTAATAGTTTGTCTACTATTTTGATCAATCCATCTTGAAATACATGTTATTATTTTAGGTTCATTTGCCTTAGAAACATTTGGCATTTCAAGAAAGTTAAATGTTTGCACTGATTTTAAATTTAACCAGTATATAATGAACATTCAACAGATGCCGAGCACAATGCTAGTCACTTTTCAAGCAAGAAAATACCAAGTTGTATGGCATAATTTTAGCCTTGGGAAATAGTATAATGCGGGGACAAAAAAGAGACTTTGGAGTCTCAATGTCTAGTTCCTGTATTTGCCAACTCTATGACCTTTGGTGAGTTATCCAGCTTCTCTAAAGATTCACTATATCGTACGTAAAATGTGCAAGTCATGATTTTTACTTTGTAGGATTTCTATAAAGAGGAAGATTAAATAGCAATATGCAAAGTTAGCATAATTCCTGACACACTGTAGGGTCTCTATAAATGTTAGATCTCCTTTCCCTTTTCTTCTTATGATGCTCCCCTTCCTCGCCATCCATCAATACTAAAAACTTAGTTTATGACCTAGGCAAGACTCACACACATTTGTTTAAAAAAAAAATCCAAAAAAAAAATATCATCCTTTATTTTTCCCTTTCTTTTGCTGTCCTTGTTCCCAGTGGTTATGTCAGCAGCTCCTGTCAACCATACCTCTAAAATATTTCTCAAATCTTTCAACTCTCCACCTCTTCTGCCACCATCCCATTGGGAATTACCATTGTCTCTCACCTGAACCACCAAGGAGCTCCCTCCCTGATCTCTTTGTTCCTATCCTTGCTAACCTAAGGTACATTTGCTTTAAAACATTAGCCACAATCAATATTGTAAGATCTATATTCTTTCTCTGGCAGCTTAAAATTCTTCAGACTTTCTAGCTGATTAGGGCAAAACCCCAGCCCTCCAACATAACTTACATAGCCTTGTTCAACTTGCACAACTTGTCCAATCGCATTAGCTTTTTTTCCTGCTCCTTGAGCCTAGACAGCAAGTGCTTTGCTTCAGAATTTTTGCATTCACATTCCTTTGGCCTGAAATTCTCCTCTCTACTCTTGCCATGGCTAGCTTCTGTGGGTCTCAGAGATATCTTCCATAAGAACAGTATCTAGATTAGTTTCTCCTCACATTACATCATAGTCTTAGCAAAGTGGATACTTACTTGTTTCTTGTTGTTTGTCTTCCCCACTAGATTATTAACTCCATAGAAGCAGGAAAATGTTTAACTTTTTAAAAATTATATCCCTAGTCCATAGCTTCCTGGCCAGCATCAGGGGATGGTCAATACATCTTTGTGGGAAAAATGATCAACTGCCTGCTATCAAAATCAATCAGGACCGCCATGTTGATGGCAAGGCAATTGGATAAAAAGCACACGTCTGCATTACTGCTTCCACCATAGAGAATGTGGCTCATTAGGATTTGATCAATACTCTGATATACGCTGAGACAAAGCAGCGAACTATGCAAAATAAGAATCAATACATACTTGTTAAATTAATGACAAGTTTAAAGTCTACCAAGGCTCAGAAGCATTTAAGGCCCATGATTCTCCTGTAAATATTCAGGGAGGAACAGGTGTTAAATGTCTATGTAAATTATGCATTTACATAGACATTTCTAGAGAAAGATACCACTTCCCTCCAGCCTTGTCAGTTTCTAGTATTGCCACAGATATAAGTACGAAGAAAATAAAATAAAACAAAAGCCTAATGCCAATTCCTTGCCCCAGAGAGTAATTTTTACTTCCCGCTAAATGACTAGCTATTAAACACACAGAAAGATCCTAAACAAAATAAGTAACAAATAATAATAGCTTCCTACCACTTTGGTACCTAGGTGAACTAGGAACTATAGCAAGTGTTTTACATATAATATTTCTATCTTACTTACAGCCATACCCAGTTTGAAACAACTAGACAATGTAACATCATACTCAAAAATATGGACTTTAGAGTCAAGGCCTTTAGAGTTCAAAGTCCTAACTACCATTACAACTCTGGGTGAATCAAAAACCTCTCAGAACCTGTTTCTTTCACTAAAGATGAAACTGACAATTGTTTATATTTTCAAGGGTGGCATATATAAAAGAGAAAATGTGTTCACTTAGTGTTCTGCATGGTGCTTATGAGGGTTTTGACTCCATAAACTCATATTCACATGTTATAATTAAGTAAAATGAAGCTTGGACAGGCTCAACAATTTGTTCCATGACTATCTGGTTCCAAAGACCATGGTTTTCCCAACATATCCTGTTGCCCTTCAGATAAAGACTATACTTTGAAATATATCAGGATAGATAAAAGTAGAACTACTATTTGATCTAGCAATCCCACAACTCAGTGTCCTCTCAAAGGCAAATAAACTATTATATGAAAAAAGTAGATGCACAAGGATGTTTATAGCAACACAATTAACAACTGTAAAAATATGGAACCAACCTAAATGCCCATCAATCAACAGTGGATAAGGAAAAGGTGGTATATATACATCATGGAATACTACTCAGCCATAAAAACGAATGAAATAATGTCATTTGCTGCAACTTAGATGGAGCTGGAGGCCATTATTCTAAGTGAAGTAATTTAGGAATAGAAAATGAAATATCATATATTCTCACTGATAACTGGGAGCTAAGCTCTGGGGACACAAAGGCATGAGAATGATATAATGGACTATCAGGACTCTTAGAGAAGGGAGGGAGGGGTGTGAGGGATAAAAGACTACATACTGGGTACAGTGTATACTTCTCATGTGATCAATGCATAAAAATCTCAGAAATCACCACTAAAATTTATTCATGTAACCCCAAACCACCGGTGCTCCCAAAACTATTGAAATAAGGATAAAAATTACATATTATACATATAAAATTGTACGTGTGTGTATATATATTTGTGTGTGTGTATATATATATTTATACACATATGTGTGTATGTGTATGTATAAATATATATACATACAGCAGAGCTGGAACTCATGTAAAGAGGGAGACCTAAGTGTGCCCAGTCCAGATACATCCCTTCCTTCCCTTTGTGTACTGAGAAGGATGACTCAATACATGAAGATTAGACACAGATATCAGCAAAGTAAGTGGTGTCTGTTTGCCATGATTTTAGAAGGAACTCAGGGAACCTTCTGTCATAATCTCCCCAAAGACTCTGCCAAAGTGCCCAAGATAGGATTTTGATTTTTGAATCCCTTTATGCTTAGCTACAATGCACACATCCCTTCAGTATAATGTATAAAACTGTTAGCTGTTATCTATACCCCCAAGGTTAAATTAAATTCTAATTAGGAATTAATTGCCTGAAAATGAATTAAGAATGGAACAGAGAAATTTTGAAACGGTGAAGGGACAGTGTGGAACTTGCAATATTGAGCTAGGGCAAGATACCACAGGAGACGGTGTGCCTCTGTTCCCCAGTTCCTCCTCTCTTCCTTCCTTAACTCTTCTTTTTATGTACTAATCATTTATTCAGCATCTACTCTGAGGCATAAAATGTATTCAAACACTTAACATAATCCTGAGTAAGCAGAAAGAACTCAGAGAGGTTTCCTTAAGTGTTATATACCAAGCAAAACAGGTGAGAAGAAATGAAGGTGACTTAATTCGCATTAAGTCCAAAAATACTAAGTCCACAAACTTGCTAAATACCTGCTCTGTATAAGACACTGAGAGCAGAGCAATCACAGAGCTCTAGGAGCAGAGGCAATGGGTTGTGATGGCTGAAAACTCACAGGCTGCATGTCCCGTCAATCAAGAGAGAGAAGTTGCCAGGTACAGGGAGCGAAAAAGTCATTCCCGACCTACATTTTCAAATTCTCCAGGATATCAGAGTCAGTAAAGGAAGGTATCAAAGAAAAGCAACAAAAAGAAAAACAGAAAACATTCAACTCTGAATTCTAGGTTAGGTCCGTTAGAAACAACATCCTTTCATTGCAGTTTTTTTATCTATTCAAATACACGCTTTGCCTCTTTAAAAACATAAAGTGAGTTGTCCTCCAATGGAAGCAGCTTCAGCCAACCACTTAGCTTATCGCTAATCAATGGTAATTTTTGCCAAATATATTATTCTAGAGACCCTGGGACTCTGAGAAAGTCAAGAAGGATTTATCATTGACCAAAATGCCTTCTGAAAGCTTCACCAGAAACACCAGAACAGGCCCACAGAAAACTAGCTGCAAGGAAAAGATAAATCATCTTTTGTTTAGTTAACCCTTAACAGGAAGAAAAGTCAGTGTGTCTCTCCAGGCCCAGAGCCGTGAGAAGGCAGAAAAGGGGAAAGCAGTAGTATCTAGCCACTAGCATCTTTATTTTTCTTTCCATTCACTTGTGCATCCTGGGTGATTACCAACACTTTCTTCCTTCCATCATGTGTGAATATCTTGTATATAGGATGGGATGGGACTATCTAAAGCAGCACATCTAATGGTTTTACTATGAAAGTCAACCAATCACAGGGCACGTTTAGGAGGATGTTAAAAATGCGGTTTTGACCGAGCATGAAGATAAAGTTGATGTAAAATTCCAACATAAGGCACCAGATACAATAGGAAGATTTGATAGAGGAAGTATCAAAGAATACTCTCACTGGTTTCAAGAAGATATAAGGGTCAAGGGAATGGAGGAAAGGGAACTTGTTAATATACATATTTTTGAGGGTGGCTGCTACCTTCTAACCTCAAGCCCAGTGAGAACAGGCTTCAGTGAGTCCAATCTAATATCTTGACACGTGTTTTCTATCACCAAAGTCACCATGGACTTCCCAACAGGAATGCAGAAGGTACTCCTCCTGCTTCAGGGAGAGACGATACTCTCAGAGTTTGTCAGATAAAAGATGGATGATCATTTTCCACAAAACACAGGTAGGCCAAGGGGGAGAGAGTGCTGTCATGGAAACATCTGAAGTCCTACCCGAGGTAACTTCTGGGGGGCAAGAAGTTTCCACATGGAATAGAATGACAGGGGATAACAGCCTATAATGAACAGAATGCTTCACCGCCTTCTCCCGTAGGTGCTGTAGGAGATGTTTTGCAGTTTCAAGACCAGAAATCTCCAAAGAACCCAGAAAAACCTTCACGAGGGAAGAAGTCAGCTTAAATATTTACCAGTCCCAGAAGCACAAAGTCACCCAGCCAAGCAAGAACTGCCTTATCCTCCATTATTACTACTCTCCTCGTAGGGTCTAAGACTGTGGACAGCAGCTCACAAGTCAGAAGATGATGAGGGCACAGAGAGCCAAAGGCAGAGAGCCACCAAGTCAAGGCTATATCTGAGGGAAAAGAAAACAAATACGTAGCTTTGAATGAGGTGTGAGGCACTTATGTTTTAGAAGAAATGTTAAAAATGTTGGAACGGAGGCTGCATTTTGTCTCTTAATGAGCCAACAGACTTTTTACCACCTTTCATTGGAAAGAAAATACACAAGGAACTGTACGTTTTTGTGTGGGAGGAAGAAGAAAAGATTCCCTCCACACCATACCCCTTGTCATTAAAAAAAACAAAAAAACCCTCAAAGGAATAGTGATGACAAAATAAAGTTGCATTTTAATTGTGTTATGAGTTGTGATTATTTAATATATGAATTATACAGTAATTTTTTCTTTATTGAGTGCCAAACACTGTCATGGACAAATAAATACAATGGAGAATAAGTCCTGTAACAGGACTTTTGTCTGCAAAGAGTTCACAATGGGGCTGCCCTGACATAATCTGTTTTTCAAAGCAGATTGATACCAAGAAAATATACACTTTGGGGTAGTTCATATATGAATTTGAATTCCAGCTGCTCTACACACTAACTAAGACCAATGCCTAACTATGTGGCATCTCATCTTTCTCCCGTAAAAGGAGATAATATAAATGACCTTATAAGAATGTCAGGAGAATTGTTGTAACAGGCATATAAAGCACACAGTATCCTTCTTGACCCATAAGATTTCAAAAAGTAGTGGGAGAATATCACCAACGAGATGGTCATATGGCTAGTACCTTGACAAATGAATATTGCCATTAAATATCCCCATTATAAAAGTTAAAATGAATGACTAATAGAAAGAACCAATGATCTCTAAATTACTTATGTCTCATATTCATCTTTCTTATTCTTTAAAAATATTCTCCCTCAACTCACTGCAGTATTTTTATTTCTTTAACTTTTACTGTACAAATAATAAGCATCCTATAATCTAGGATTTAATCATCTCATTTCTTAATGCTTTAACTGTCTTATTGCACAAACGCTTATTTCTCAAATTATACTGTAATGGCTCATCAAAGGCAGGGCAGGCAATAACATTTTGGAATATTCACTAGAATGTTTTAGATTGTCAACAAATAATGACAGAATTGAACAGAAATGACTTAAATTTTAAAAGTCATTACTGTGTAAAAATACAGGCTATTCTCGTGCTCTCTAAGCACAAACGTTTACATGGCAGTCTCTACAATGTTGTCTTCAACTGAAAAACACTCTCATGGTTAAAGGAGAAAGACTTCTGGATACATGCAAATTATCCTTTAACTGATAAAGAACTTTCTTTGGCCTTGAACTGGGTCCCACACATTACAGATAGGCAAGTAGAGAACAAACTTCCTCAGACAATTCTTCAAGTTGAATTTCAACATGGAATCTCATTGAGTCTGCCAATGGCATTTTGAAAAGAATTTCATTAAACGTTGCTAACATGTCATAAGCTCCCTTAAATGGAAGGGTAATGGTTCATAACATTTGTAAGCTTTTTAATTTCATGGAATATGAGCAGCATAATCAGGACCTATTAAAGTCAATCAAGTGTGCCAAGTGGGGCTGCCTACCTTTGCTTTGTTTCTATTTTGCTTGTGGGTATACCCCATGAACCAACAAGCAGAGAGCCCCGGTATCATTCTTTAAGGCCAACACTGGTGTGTGATATTCTGAAAAATCTCTGACGAAACCATCACAGCTGCATTTGCGTGTGTGGGTTGAATAGGCACCTCTTGGGAAATGACTTTTGGCTTCTGGAAAGCAGAGATTTTTCTTTTAATTGGCTTCAGCTCAGAAGGTACAATTTTGGCAGGATTCAAAGTGAGTCAATTGAGCATTGAAACTGGAATTAATAAATGACGATAAATATAAGGAATCTTATTTATAGTTTTAACAACATAGGGGTATCCAAACTACCAATCTGTCAATACTTATCTCAGGGTTTTCTTCTATCATGAAGCCTCTAGTAATAACAGTGGTCATTTATAGTGAGTTAAGTGGCAGACACTATTGTAGGCACCCTATATATGTTTAATTTTCAAAACAACTCTATGATACTATTAGTTACCCACATTACGGACAAAGAAACTAAAGTACTAAAATGTCACGTATTTAATATGTCTCCAGTTACAAAGCTAGTGAGAAGCAAAGCCAAGGTTCACATGCAGTTTTGCCTGACTTTAAATCATATGTACATTGCTACTATGCTATACTGCCCTCACAGGCACCCTGAGGCAAGTCTTCCCATGGGAATGAAGACATCCACAGAAAGCATTTCTACATGGGAACTAGAGAGGACCTTCTTGCATAGCGGAAGGCTACGGAGTTACATAGAGAGAACTCATACCACAGTCAAGAGATAAAGTATCATCAAAGTTAGAGAAGCAGAACAGAGTATAAAGAACCAGGATATGGCAAGGCTATGAACAAAAGCATGATATGGAAGTGAGAAAGGCTGAGGGTAGGTAGATTAGGAAATGGAGAAGAAACTGGGCTAGGGCAAGCTGTAGAAGCCTAAGTCTGTGACCACATGGAAAGTCTAGATTTCCACTTTTGTATACTGCTGGCTGTATAATGCGGGGGCGTGTCTGGCAGCTCCATGGAGCTGGGTAGGACCAGACAATTTCTTCATGTAAATCTTCATGCCTAAAAAAACAAATGACGTGCATACAGATGGTGTCCAAATATACTGTCTGTATTTAATTACAATTCATACAAATGATCAGGAAAACTCTTAGTTATTCTCTAGGCTGCCATTAATAAATATGACCAAAAGAAAAACACACAGATGTATGGTTTTACATTGATTGAGATGCACGCTTACTGCAACATTTGAAGGAGATAAAAGTCTTCATGCTAAAAGAGGAAAAAAAACTTTATCCAAGAATATTTACTGTATATGTGGGGGTAGTGGGCTTTTAACTATACTCTGTGTACATCAGTTTAATAAGAAATGAACGAACAATTCAAGGAATGAGAATCATTGTGGGTTCTTGCACTTATTATTTATGAGCAGAATTTTATAAGGCAAGATGAATTTGGAATGAAGACAATTCTTTCTCCGAGGGAGGTCCCAGAGGTAATTAAGGCCTAAGGCATCAACTATATATAATAAATTAACATCTCTGTTATGCATCTAGAGTGGCACAGGTATTTGGAGAATTGGAAGACCTAAGAAAAGAGTCACTCTTATTTTCTATGTTCTGTAGTTAGATAAGGAATCAGAGATAGGAAAGGCCAGGTCTTTGGAAATTTAGAACCTATGTAAGTTTTTATAATTTCATATTTATTTCATTTTGCTGAACTTTGAGAAACAAGTAGAGCATTACACATTTAAAAATTTGTAGTAAAAAAACTTACAGTTTAGAGTCCTAGATGAAAACATATCTACAGACTATATTATCTTTGGAATATCATAGCATTTTTTCCTTAGTCAGGGACTAAATTTGCACATGGGTCCTTGATTATTTCCAAATAGATATAATGCAATTCTAACAAAAAGTATGGACAGAGAGAAGTAACATCATAGTAGGAGATGGTTCAGTTTGGGAGATGTGCAGTTTGAGTGAATTAAAAATGGACTCCATAGGAAACTGTGACTACATGAAGAAAAATTACAGTACAGAAGCCATCAGAGGGGACGTGAGGAATGGCCAGAGAAACCACAATTGGTAGAGAACGGAAATAACATGGTGTCCTCTTCATGAAACTGGCAAGCACCCTGCACGGCTACAGAGAAAGTAAGTTAGGGCAAGCAGCACAGACCAACCTGTAACTACTGTCTACTACTCCAAGAAGAATGGCATTTCAATTAAGTCCAGGGTGTAGGAATCAACCCGGGTTGGAGTATTAGATGTATGTTCTTTCTGAGTCTTTCTAAGTCTTTTACTGTTCATCTTTAAATAGAAAATCAAAGTGATAGAGCCTTCATAGAGTCACTGTAAGAAATTAACAAGGTAATTTTATATTAGCAATGTGTCTGTTAGCTATTATAATGTAAGGCTCCAATCACATGTTATTTAGATTTAAATTCAGCAAACATTTATGAGCAATCACTATAGGTTGGGCTCTCTGCAAAGCACTTTCACACCTAGTAGTTCATTCAATCTCTGCAATGGCAAATATTTTAATATGTATTAAAGTTACAGATATTCATTATTAGAATAGCAAAACCCTGCAGACACTTAGGAACACCTTAAAATTTCCCAAGCATTTCCCATATTCTGATGGCAATTGCTAGAATCTCAAGAACAGAACAATTATAGTGTCCATATACACATATATACATATTTTTTTGAGATCAAGTTTCATTCTTATTGCCCAGGCTGGAGTGCAATGGCACGATCTTGGCTCACTGTAACCTCCACCTCTTGAGTTCAAGAGATTCTCCTGACTCAGCCTCCCAAGTAGCTGGGATTATAGGCACCTGCCACCATGTCCAGCTAAGTTTTTATATTTGTAGTAGAGATAGTGTCTCACCATGTTGGCCAGGCTGGTCTAAAACTCCTAACCTCAGGTGATCCACCTGCTTCAGCCTCCCAAAGTGCTGAGACTACAGGCATGAGCCACTGTGATCAGCCTGTGTCCATACGTTTACATAGAGTCTTTTTTCCCATTACTTAGCTACCCTCAGTGGTTCTCCTGGACGTTACATTTATGTACAAGGCTGTGCATATAAAACTATGGCTACTACATTTTTGTGGGTGATTTAAGGTTTTTTCAAGGGAATTTTTAAGAATTGACTTTTTGCCATATGGGCCAATTTTAAAAACCGACACGTGCAGCTTTACCATATAATCAATGTTGCTGGATCCCACAGGACCACGGACCCTGGGATGTGCTGTGTGGTGAGAACCCTGACAAAAAGAGTTTCCAGTATCTTCACCCACAGAAAGAAGGCAATTTTCCTTCACTATCCACCACTGCGCTGGGGTTAGTCATCTTCTTATGCTTCGTATAACATCTATCATAATGCTGTCAAATTCTGTTTTTATTATACTTCCTGTACATTTCTGTTTTAGTCCATCTGTTTCTTGTTACAACTAAAAATCCCCAGTCTGGGTAATTTATAGACAACAGAAATTAATTTTCTCATAGTCCTAGAGGCTACAAAGTCCAAGATCACAGTGCCAGCAGGTTGAGTTGTCTGGTGAGGGCTGCTCTTTGCTTCCGAGATGTTGCTTTTTTGCTGCATCCTCCAAGGGAGGAACACTATGTCCTCACATGGCAGAAGAGGAGACAGGAGGGGCTAAAAACACTGAACACTGCATGAAACCTCTGTTATAAGGGCATTAATCCCATTCATGAGAGAGGAGCCCTCAGAACCTCATCAATTCCTAAAGGCCCCACCTCTTAATAAGATCACATACGTCATAAAGTTTTAACACATGAATTTTGGAAGGGACACATTCAAACTAGATTACTCACTAACCCAAGTTTTGCTTAGATATGATGAAGAAGAAAGAAACTCTTTGTTACTTAGTAAGCTCTTTGCAGCAGCAATAGAAATAAACCATGGTGATCAGGTGCAGTGGCTCATGCTTGTAATCCCAGCCCTTTGGGAGGCCAAGGTGGGTGGATCATGAGGTCAGGAGTTCGAGACCAGCCTTGCCAACACGGTGAAATCCCATCTCTACTAAAAATTATGAAAATTCTCCAGGCATGGCGGTGAATGCCTGTAATCCTAGCTACTCAGGAGGCTGAGACAGGAGAATTGGTTGAACCTGGGTAGTGGAGGTTGCAGGAGCTGGGATCGTGCCACTGCACTCTAGCCTGGGGGACAGAGCCAGACGAAAGAAAGAAAGAAAGAAAGAAAGAAAGAAAGAAAGAAAGAAAGAAAGAAGAAAGAAAGAAAGAAAGAAAGAGAAAAGAAAAGAAAAAGAAAGAAAGGAAGAAGGGAGGAAAGGAAAGGAAGAAAGGAAAGGAAAGGAAAAGAAAAGAAAAAGAAAAGAGAAAGAGAGAAAGAGAGGCACGCAAAAAATTATTAAGAATGCTAAGAAATAAAAGACTTTGGCTTGTTAGCAACTGAAGTCAACAATAAACATGGGCACTATATAGTCATCCAATAATATAAACATCCATGCATTAATGATTCAAAATTCATTTGTATCTCTTAATGAGCTACCACCTAAGGATAATAAGTCTTTCCAAAAATATTCTTCTCATATTTTTAAACCTAACTGCTGAGCTTTAACTGAGGGCTAAAACCAATCTACACATCTCGATGGTAGAAAACTTCAATTATTATACCATCTGTGCTTGTCTTTTACTGGAGAGCGATGCTACTTTTTATTTTCAGGACTCTGATGTTGCAAAATGGAAGCTGTGGCTTATGAGCTTGAGAAATCCACCTTATTTATTGCACCAAGCAAAGAAGAAAACATGGCAGTCTGCTTAACTCCTTCTTTCAACCTGGTGGTTTTTGTCTCTCTCTGTCTTCTTCCTCCCGCTCCAATATGCAACAAGTGCATCTGTGAAATGTTTATCAATCTTAAAAGCCTCATTTACTTTGCAGACCATTTGGTATTTGCCTAGAGGCAGAATCGTTGCTAATAAAAAACAGAATCACTCATGGAAATGGAAAGTCCCACACTCATAATTTAGGCCACTGCCACTGAAAACATCACGGGTAATAAGTCAGAGTGCTGTATCAAAAGGCTACACTTAGCTGCTGACAGAGATCACACGATCAAAGCAACAGTATTTGCTTATAGTTTCATATGGCAAAAAGCTTTTTCAGCCTCCGAAACTGCGTCTCCTGAAAAATTATCAGTATTTTTGACAAGGAACAAGTTTTTTTAAAATTAAGACTAACAGCGTAACACACCCAGAGCAATGACGAGCACTGGGTACAGCCAGAGTTGCCAGAAGATGAATACGTGTGGATCGAAGCATTAAGAAAAAAAAAAAAACATGTTTTTACAGCAACATTATTTTTTTTGCCAATAATATAGGAGTGAAGAAAAACAAAGGTTTTAAGAGCATATTAAAACATGTGCCTTTCTTAAGGCTACTTCCCCTCCATTATTCTCAAGTACTCAGCAGTTATTACCGTCTGTGGGAATGCCTCCTAACCCAGGTAGGAATCTTCTTACTATTAAAGGAACAAACCAAGCTACAGGGGACTCTGGCATGCATTTCTTTCTCATAAGTGCAATTTATGAAATAAGCAAGAAGCAGTCTCAGCACCTACTGGTCATTCTAGGCGGCTGGGATGTTCCTGAAATCAAAAGTATTAGATGATGTTGAAATGCCATAATGATGATGATGAGAAGCCCAAAGGTTTGAAGGACTGGAAATGCTAAGTTTGTCCTGTTAAAATGATCTATCTGTAGCACACAGCTCAACACTTAGGAGCTCTCATTAGCCTGAGTGGCATGAATCAAGGCATACAGGAGGTCAAAACTGCAGAGCAGGTCAAGATGAACCTTATTATCTTTAGTCCACTCTAGCTCTTCCATGTAGTCTGTTCTTATTCCCTCACGGCTTCACATCACATAGTTGCTTATGCCACCTCTCTACATAGTTGAATACTTAATATGTCGCTAATACAGAAAATTAATAAATGTGTAAGATTCTTTTAAAGAGATGTTTGTCACTCCAGAAGCTTCTTATAGAAACTTTAAGCCAGAAAGATCCTAAGAAAACATCCATTCATTCAAATAACAATGTGCTTTCCTACGCTGTGACAGGAACTATTCTAGAAACTAAGAAGACAGTGGTAAACAAAGACAATAATAATACTAATAAATGCTAATAATATATAATATTATTTTCAAATATTATAGTGTTCTATATTCAATGTACTATTCTATAAACTACATAAATTAACCCTTATAATCCCATAATAGGATTATGAGATAGTGCCATTATTATGCCCATTTTTCTTTCTTTCTTTCTTTCTTTCTTTCTTTCTTTCTTTTTTTTGAGACAGAGTCTCACTCTGTCTCGCAGGCTGAAGTGCAGTGGCACGATCTCAGCTCACTGCAACCTCTGCCTCCAGGGTTCAAGTGATTCTCTTGCCTCAGCCTCCCGAGTAGCTGGGATTACAGGCATGTGCCACCATGCCTGGCTAATTCTTGTATTTTTAGTAGAGACAGGGTTTCACCACATTGGCCAGGCTGGTCTTGAACTCCTGACCTCAGGTGATCTGCTCACCTCCCAAAGTGCTGGGATTACAGGCATGAGCCACCGCAACCAGTATTTTTCAGAGGAGTAAAGTGAGGCACAGAAAAGGTCAAATAACTTGCTCAAGGTTACAAGGCTAGTAAATGGCAACATAAATATTCAAATTCAGGAAGTTGGTGTTCCAGATCCTGCTCCCAAATGCCACTTAGTACTGCCGTTCTCCATGTCTGCTGTCAGGGAGATTATATAGTAATAGTGGAAACAAATAAACAGGTAAATGTAAAAATATATAATTATATAATACATGTGTAATCCGATATGATATAATATGACAAGATAAAGCTACTGGGTCAGAGATATATTTTAGATGAGGCCTTCAGGGAAGGTCGTCACGAGAAAATGCCATTGGAACACAGACCTGGAAAAAAATAAGGCTAGGTGTTGGTCCAGTTTGGTTGTTTTCAAATTGTGGTTTGTGGAATCCCAGTAAAGGCCTCAGCCCCCTGTGGCTGGTGACACAGAGACTGGCCGCATAGGACAACAGGTGCAAGACCATCTCCTGCCCAACTATAGCAGCTCCCCTTCCAATGTGTTTGGATTTTGGGGTTTGAAGTAAAATTAGGTTTAAAAATATTTCGTGACTTAAAAAGTAGCTACAGAAAACCATTGATTATATCCAACTTCTTTCACAGATAGATAGTTCACAGATAAAACTGAGACACAAAGAGAAGTAACTTGGCTCAAGGGCTCACTTGGACGATGATCAGTAAGGCAATGAGAAGAGAAGCCAGATTCCCTGACTTTGAATCTAGTGTACTTTTTGTAACACTAGGCTGCTAGTTTTAACTCCCCCCACCGTCCAGGACATTTTAACAAAATCTTTAGAAAGTACAGATACAAGGTTTCATCCAACACACTGTCTTTCTCTTTCAAAACTTCATAGCCAAACTCCAGGTTTAGTAAGAGCAAACTCCTGGGATGCTATGGCCTCCCCTAATATTCTACTAACCTCTCCTCATCTTAGCCTCCAATTTGAATATATGTCTTTTTCCTGACATTAACCCATTATATCCTTTGTGACTATGCTACTATATGTATTTCTTTAAGTTATTTCCAATCCTTTGTGGAAATGTGTTTCTGTATTAGCCAAAGGAGTGTTTACAGTATGAGCTTGGCTGAATAAAAATTACTGAGAGATCCAGACGCCTTCAAATAAATGAGATTCTAATGATGGACCCTTCTGTACCATGACAGAAATGAGGAAGAATTTGAGGAATCCTATCTGCCCAGTGGCCCTCAACTCATATAATTAGACATTCTCACTGAAGTTTGAACACACTTCTACCAGAACTCTGACTGACATAGTTATAACAGATCTGACCAAAGCCCTCAGTAACTCTTACATTTCTAGCATAAGCTTCATTTAAGAAAGGAATGCACAGTCAATTTATTGCCAACAGCCATGTTAACTGTATGGAAACCAAAAGCCTTTGAATATCTATGTCTGTTTTCCTGAATAAACTCACAATAGTATTATGTGTTGAACTATTCAAAGTTTGCATGTCTGTTTAAATAAAGGTAAGCAGCTGGTTCACATTATTATCCACAATAAGTTACAACAGGAAAACAGACAGATACATCTGGGAAACGGCAATTGGCTTCATAGTACATATGGGCTTATAAATAATCCTTCCAATTTTTAATAATACCCATAATTTATGTGTGAGCAAAGAAATGCAAAGAGGCCTAATGCACCCTTCTGACTTAGTACAAATCACTTTTATTTACTCAGGCAATACTTCATGGTCCAGTTAACTTCTTAATTAAAGACAGCAAGATGTTCACGTCCCATGCAAGCGGCATGGAAAATACTGTTTTGTGTGCAGTATGTTCACTTGGGAGTTAGAGCTGCTTTGCTTACTGAGGAGAAGCCATCACAGCCTTCATTCGGTTTCTAAACTAACCAGAGACATGAATTTACTCCTTGCAACTAATTTATCAGTGGGGCCTATTCAACTGTATGTGTGTTTGCCATCCCATGATAGTTCTGATTTTCTTTTTTTGCCTTATAAACAGCACACAGAATCCAAATCTTCACATCTTCTCATCTTTATCAGCCTCCTTCCCCAGCTTAGATTGTTTAGTGGTTAGAGGACAAAAAGGAAGCACGTTTTAGGAGACTCAGGGTAGAGAGTGGCTTTAAAGGGCCATACTTCAGACTCCAGAAATTCTAAGACAACTACTTCCTGCCACTGAACTTGCATACAATTTCAAAACCAAGAAGAACAAAACTGGAGACATCACATGTCCCAATTACAAATTACATTACAAAGCTATAGAAATCAAAACAGTATGGTACTGACATAAAAACAGACATATAGATTGATGAAACAATAGAAAGCCCAGAAATAAACCCACATATATGGTCAACTAATTTTCAACAAAGTTATCACATGATGGGTAAAAGATAGTCTTTGCAATAAATGGTACAGAGAAAACTGGATATTCACACGCACAAAAATGAAATTGAATCCTTATTTTATACTATACACAAAAATCAACTCAAAATGGGTAAAAGACTTAAACATAAGACCAGAAACAGTAAAACTACTAGAGAAAAACACAGGAAAAAAGCTCTATGACATTGGTCTTTGAAATGACTTTTTTTTCTTATATGAGCCAAAAACCTAAGAATCAAAAGCAAAATTAAGCAAATAAGTAGGACTACATCAAACTAAAACTTTTCCACACAATTAAAAAAAAAATCAACGTAATGAAAAGGCAATTTATGGAATGGAAGAACATATTTGCAAACTACCTTCTTGATAATGGACATAAAGAACTCATGCAACCCAAGAGCATAAAACCAAATAACCCTTAAAAATTGGTAAATAATCTAAACAAATATTCTTCCAAAGAAGACATACAAATGGCCAAGAGGTATATGAAAAGGAGTTCAATGCCAGTAATCATTAGGGAAATGCAAATCAAAACCACAATGAGTTATGAACTCACCCCTTTTAGAATGGCTGTTATCAAAAAGATGAAAAATAACAAATGTTTGCAAGAATGCAGAGAAAAGAGAACCTTTATGTATTGTTGGCTGGAATGTAAATTGGTACAGCTATTATGGAAAACTGTATGGAAGTTCCTCAAAAAAATTAAAACAGAACTGCTATAGGATACAGCCATCCCACTTCTGGGTATATATACAACAGAAAGAAAATCATAATCTCAAAGAGATACTTGCATGTCTGTGTTTATTGTAGCACTATTTACAGTATCCAAGATATGAATTCAATCTAAGTGTCCACTGACAGATGAATGAACAAAGAAAATGTGGTATATATACACAATGGAATACTATTTAGCCTTCAAAGAAGAAATCTTGTCATTTCTAACAACATGGATGAACCTGGAGAACATTAAGCTAAGTGAAATTAGCCAGTCGCAGAAAGGCAAATACTGCATAATCTCACTTTTATGTAGCATCTTAAAAAGTCAAACATAGAAACAGTGAGTAGAAGGGTAGTTAGCGAGGGTGGGAGTGGGGTGGGTGAAACAAGATATTCATCAAAGAGTACACACTTTCATTTATAACATGAATAAGTTCTGGAGATCTAATACACAACATGGTGACTTGAGTTAATAATCATGTATTATATACTCAAAATTTGCTAAGAAAGTAGACCTTAGGTATTCTCACCACATGCATAAAATAAAGTAATTATGTGAGGTGATGAATATGTTAATTAGCTTGATTATGCTAGTCATTTCATGATGTATATTAAAACATCATTAAGTTCGTACACCTTAAATATACACAATTTTTACCAGTCAATTATACCTCAATAAGGCAGGGGGAAAAATCCCCAAGCTAGAAGTCATGAAAGAGAAACAAGAAGTAAGAAACAGTGAATTAGGAGTGAATATTAGTCCTATGAAATCAACCTAGTTTCTTAACTCCCGCATGGTGAGATATATATATATATATATATACACACACACACACACATAAACACATATGTACATATATATATACATGTATATATATGTGTATATATATGAAGACCTGACTTAACATCATGCGTAGGTTCTTGGAAACTGCTACTTTAAGTGAAACAACATGTAACAAAACCATTTTTTTTCATACCAATGTTTTAACAAAATGACTCTCAACAAGGATACAACTTAAAAATTTCTCAAGGATCTAATACATGCTGTTCTGCTTAAAGTTGCAGTTTCTAAGAACATATTGAGGATATTAAATAAAAACGTATTGTACATTCACAACTCCATAAACCATGGATTGCACCTGCAAGGTACTTCAGAGGACCATAGTATAAATTTGTTAAGCAACTGGGTGTGACACAATAGTGAATGGTGAGACTGTGCCAAACTGAAGAACAAATGTCCCATATCAAGTATGAAGTTTGCAAAATGTGAGGCTGCCCCTGAGCTGTACCCCGTAAAAATATCAAACCACTCCACCATATTTTTGCTCCTCTATAAGAATCAGAAAATGTAGATTTTTTAAAAAATGTGAAATTCTCAGATTTTTAAATATTGGAAGCACACATATTAATAGTAAAAGGAAAATACTGTGTGACACAAGTAAGCTATGGCTGTGAGACGGATTCATGTGTAACTTCTGTGACAAACTCACTTAATATTTTGTAAGGCAGGCCACTAAAATTACTTCACTTAACTCTTATGAGAAATATATTAAGTACAGAATATCATCCCAGTGATTAGATCATTCATCATTAAGCTCAGTTCTGCTGCATTACCCACTGTTGTTTTCAGTTCCCTTTTCACAGTGCTTGTGAATCGTCTCACAAATTCAACATGGGTTTCAGTCAAAGTTATTCCTCATGAGAGGGAAACTGCCACGTGTAACCACTTATCACACTAAACATGGCATCATGAAAAAATTACCACTTAACAGTCAGTTTGGTCCCATGGGAGAATACTGCCATTCTAGATTTTAGTTCTAAATTTAGCTGGGTATAATTTGGTAAATCCCACTTACTCTTTGAGCCTTAGTGCCAACCAGCAGAAGAAGTAACTGGTCTAATTAAATTATTAGGTGCTTTCAACCTTCATCCTAGATATGTCTTGCTCATTAGGGATGTTAGAATAAATCTCAATTGACATCATATTAAAATCACAATGGATTTTTAAAAATCTCAGTCTTTATTAAATAAATAAATGAGAGATCGAAAACTAATAATTCATGTTGGAGACGACTGGCTCAGAGTTTCAAAAAGCATACAGATATTTCTCAACTTTGATAAATACAGACAAACTTGGATACCCTCATGCCCCATTTTATATGTAGAATTTAGACTTTACCGAGAACCAACATTTACATAGGCTTTTGTACACACTGATATGTGTGTGTGTGTGTGTGTGTGTGTGTGTGTGTGTGTGTGTGTGTGTGTTGGTGGGTGAGGTTGTCTTTTTTTTTTTTTTTTAAGTTCTGGGGTACATGTATAGGATGTACAGGTTTGTTACATAGGTAAATGTGTGCCATCGTGATTTGCAGCACCTATCCACCCAACCCATCACCTAGGTATTATGCCCAGTATGCATTAACTATTTTTCCTGATGCTCTCCCTCCTGCTGCTGCCACATCAACAGACCCCGGTGTGTGTTGTTCCCCTCCCTATGTCCATTGTTCTTTTGTTCAGCTCCTGCTTGTGAGAACATGTGATGTTTGGTTTTCTTTCCTGTATTAGTTTGCTGAGGATAAGCACTTCCAGTTCCATCCACATCCTTGCAGAGGACACTTTCTGATTCCTTTCTATGGCTGTATAGTATTTCATAGTGTACATGTACCACATTTTCTTTATCCAGTCTATCATGGATGGGCATTTGGGTTGATTCCACGTCTTTGCTATTGTAAATAGTGCTGCAATGAACATACACATGCATGTATCCTTATAAAAGAATAATTTATATTCTTTTGCATATATACCTGGTAATGAGATTTCTGGGACAAATGGCATTTTTAGTTTTAAGTCTTTGAAGAATCACCACACTGTCTTCCACGATGGCTAAACTAATTTACATTCTCACCAACAGTGTAAAAGCCTATTACTTCACAGTCTCACTAGCATCTATTTTTTTCGTATTTCTCCACAGTCTCACTAACATCTATTTTTTAGTTTTTTAACTCAGCAAGGTTAGTTTACTTCCTGCAGGAAGAGTGCAACTTGCCAGCAGTCTTGCCACGAGAGCACACCTGAACAAAGGAGACAGGGATACTTATAATTTTCATAACCTGATGCAATTGCCCTACTGCTGTGTCCAGTTTCCATTGGCTGGAACAGCACCTCACATTCTATGTTTGACCGGATTGGCTAAAAACTTGGAAATTTTCCAAAGAGGTAAAGGCAGAGGAGAACAAAGGAAAAGAGAAATAACTTGAGGAATGCTTAGAGAAGTGATAACATTTCCAAATAAGGAAGGGGAATAAGCTATGATCTAAGACTTGCCTGGGCTTGTCCAGGAATGTCAGGGAAAATATCTAGGTTAAAGTGTTATTCCTAAGAACATGGGATGCACTTATTTCTTTATTGTGACTAACAGCTACTTTAAGATTATTAGCAAAAGCTTTAAGGTAAATTAACCTTTGAAGAAACTATTATTCATTCTTAATGAACTAAGAGGAAAGTTTTGGAGAGGAACCTTTTATTTATTCTTATTTTCTACAATTCCTCTTCAAACTTATTTAACATGTCTTGACTCAGTCATTCCGTTTGTTCTTATAAAAGAAGTAATCTATCTGAATAGGGTGGAGGAGGGCTGGAAATATTTTAGTGAGAGTTGTGTCTACTAGCCTCTGCACAAGTCCTCACATGCATGTTATGATACAATATTTAATGAAAAGAAGTATACTTATCAGAGTTCCTAGCATCTATTATTTCTTGACTTTTTTTTATAATAGCCATTCTGACTGGCATGAAGTGGTGGTACCTCATCGTGGTTTTGATTTGCATTTCTCTAATGATCAGTAATGTTGAGCTTTTTAAATATGTTTCTTGACGACATGTATGCCCTCTTTTGAGAAGTATTTGTTCATGTCATTTGCCCACTTTGTAATGTGGTTGTTTTTTCTTGTAAATTTGTTTAAGTTCCTTGTATATTCTGAATATTATATCTTTCTCAGATGGATAGATTGCAGTTTTTTTTCTCCTATTCTGTATGCTCTGATAAGAGTTTGTTCTGCTGTACAGAAGCTCTTCAGTTTAATTAGGTCCTATTTCTCAATTTTTGTTTAATTAGGTCCTATTTGTCAATTCTGTATGTCTGTTTGCTCTGATAATAGTCCGTTCTGCTGTGCAGAAGCTCTTTAGTTTAATTAGGTCCCATTTGTCAATTTTTGCTTGTGTTGCAATTGCTTTTGGCATTTTTATCACGAAATCTTTGCCCGTACCTATGTCCTGAATGACATTGCCTACATTTTCTTCTAGAGTTTTTGTGGATTTGGGTTGTACATGTAAGTCTTTAATCTATCTTGAGTTGATTTTTGTATATGGAGTAAGGAAGGGGTCCAGTTTGGCTAGCATTTGGCTAGCCAGTTCTCCCAGCATCATTTATTAAATAGGGAATCCTTTCCCCATTGCTTGTTTTTGTCAGGTTTGTTGAAGATCAGATGGTTGTAGATGTGCAGACTTATTTCTAAGTTCTCTATTCTGATACATTGGTCTATGTGTCTGTTCTTGTACCAGTACAATGCTGTTTTGATTCGTGTAGACTTGTAGTATAGTTTGAAGGTGGGTAGTGTGATGCTTCCAGCTTTGTTCTTTTTGCTTAGGATTGTCTTGGCAATTTGGACTCCTTTTTAGTTCCATATGAACTTTAAAATATTTTTTCTCTATTTCTGTGAATAATGTCAATGGATCTATAAATTACTTGAGCAGTATGGCCATTTTCATGATATTGATTCTTCCTATCCAATAGCATGGAATGTTTTCTCATTTGTCTGCATCTTCTCTGATTTCCTCAAGCAGTGGTTTGTAGTTCTCCCTGAGGAGGTCCTTCCATTTTCTTGTTAGCTACGTTCCTAGGTACTTTATTTTCTTTGTAGCAATTGTGAATGGGAGTTCATTCATGATTTGGCTCTCTGCTTTTCTGTTGTTGGTGTATAGGAATGCTCATGATCTTTTACACATTTATTTTGTATCTTGAGACTTTCCTGAAGTTATCAGCTTAAGAAGCTTTTGAGCTGAGATGATAGGGTTTTCTAGATATAGGATCATGTCATCTACAGATAAAGATACCTTGGTTTCCTCTCTTCCTATTTGACTATGTTTTATTTCTTCTCTTGCCTGACTGCCCTGGCCAGAACTTAAAATACTATATTGAATAGGAGTGGTGAGAGAGCCCATCCTTTTCCTATTCCAGTTTTCAAGAGGAATGCTTCCAGCTTTTGCCCATTCAATATAATATTGGCTGAAGATTTGTTACAGATGGCTCCTGCTATTTTGAAGAAAGTTTCTTCAGTATCTCTTTTACTGAGAGTTTTTAACATGAAGGAATGTTGAACTTTATTGAAGGCCTTTCTGGGTCTATTGAGATAATCATGTGGTTTTTGTCTTTAGTTTTGTTTATATAATCAATTACATTTATTGATTTTTCACATGTTGAACCAGCCTTGCTTTCCAGAGATGAAACCAACTTGATTGTGGTGGATAAGCTTTTTGATGTGCTGCTGGATTTCTTTTGTGAGTATTTTACTGAGGATTTTTGCATTGATATTCATCAGGAATGTTGGCCTGAAGTTTTCTTTTTTTGGTTTTATTTCTCCCAAGTTTTGCTACTAGGATTATGCTGGCATTATAAAATGAGTTAGGGAAGAATGCCTCCTTTTCAATTGTTTGGAACAGTTTCAGAAGAAATGATACCAGTTCCTCTTTGTACCTCTGGTAGACAGAATTCAGCTGTAATCTGTCTGGTTCTGGGCTTTTTTTGGGTTAGTAGGCTATTACTGCCTCAATTTCAGAACTTGTAATTAGTTTATTCAGGGAGTCAATGTTTTCCTCATTCATTTGGGGAGGATGCATGTATTTAGGAATTTATCCATTTCTTCTAGATCTTCTAGTTTATTTGCATGGGGTGTTTATATATTCTCTGATGGCTGTTTTTATTTTTGTGGGATCAGTGCTAATACTTGCTTATCATTTTTTATTGTGTCTATTTGATTGTCTTTTTTCTTATTACACTAGCTAGTTGTCTATTTTATTAACTTTTTTTTAAAAAAAACAGCTCCTGGATTTGATGTGTTTGAATTTTTTTTGTGTTTCTATCTCCTTCAGTTCTGCTCTG
The DNA here is from genome assembly GCA_004027835.1 of Alouatta palliata. Taxonomy (NCBI): domain Eukaryota; kingdom Metazoa; phylum Chordata; class Mammalia; order Primates; family Atelidae; genus Alouatta; species Alouatta palliata. The sequence continues at coordinate 42,542 of PVKV010017539.1, forward strand.
ATTTTGGTTATTTCTTGTCTGCTAGCTTAGGGGTTTGATTGCTCTTGGTTCTCTAGTTCTTTTTGATGTGATGTTAGGATGTTAATTTGAGATCTTCCTAGCTTTCTGATATGGACATTTACTGCTATAAATTTCCCTCTTAACACTGCTTTAACTGCATCCCAGAGATTATGGTACATTGCCCCTTTGTTCTCATTAGTTTCAAAGAACTTGATTTCTGTCTTAATTTCATTATTTACCCAGGAGTCATTCAGGAGCAGGTTCTTCAATTTCCATGCAGCTGTGTGGTTTTTAGTGCATTTCTTAATCTTGAGTTCTAATTTGATTAAGCTGTAGTCTGAGAGACTGTAATGATTTCAGTTATTTTTGCATTTGCTGAGGAGTGTTTTACTTCCAATAATAATTTGAATTTTATCAATTTTAGATCACTTTTACAGTAAGTGTCATGTGGTACCAAGAAGAATGTATATTCTGTTGTTTGTGGATGGAGAGTTCTGGAGATTTCTATAACGTCCATTTGATACAGAGCTCAGTTTTCAATTGTTTGGAATAGTGTCAGAAGAAATGGTACCAGCTCCTCTTTGTACCTCTGGTAGATAGAATTCAGCTGTCTGATGTGAAGTCCTAAATATCTCTGTTAATTTTCCATCTTGATGATCTGTCTAATATTGACAATGGGTGTGAAAGTCTCACACTAGTATTGTGTGGGAATATAAATATCTTTGTAGGTCTCTCAGAACTTGTTTTATGAATCTGGGTACTCTTGTGTTTGGATTCATATATATTTAGGATAGTTAGATCTTCTTGTTGAATTGAACCCTTTGTCATTATGTAATGCCCTTCTTTGTCTTTTTTTTTTTATTGCATTTTAGGTTTTGGGGTACATGTGAAGAACATGCAAGATTGTTGCATAGGTACACACACATGGCAGTGTGATTTGCTGCCTTCCTCCATCTTTGTCTTTTTAACCTTCTGTTTTATCAGAAACTAGGACTGCAACTCCTGCTTTTTTCTGTTTTCCATTTGCTTGATAAGTTTTCCTCCATCCCTTTATTTTGAGCCTTTCTGTGTCTTTGAAAGTGAGATGGGTCTCTTGGATACAGCACACTGATGGGTCTTGACAATCCAGCTTGCTATTCTGTGTCTTTTAATTGGGGCAATTAGTCCATTTACATTTAAGGTTAATATTGCTATTTGTGAATTTGATCCTGTCATCATAATGCTAACTGGTTATTTTGCAGTCTTGTTGGTACAGTTGCTTCATAGTGTCATTGGTCTTTGTACTTCAGTGTGTTTTTGTAGTGGCTGGTAACAATTTTTCCTCTCCATAGTTAGTGCTCCCTTCAGAAGCTCTTGCAAGGCAGGTGTGGTGGTGACAAATTCCCTTAGCATTTGCTTGTCTGAAAAGGATTTTATTTCTCCTTCATTCATGAAGTTTAGTTTGGCCAGATATAAAATTCTGGGTTGGAAATTCTTTTAAGTTGTTGGAAATTGGCCCCCAGTCTCTTCTGGCTTATAGGATTTCTGCTGAGGGGTCTGCTTTTAGTCTAATGGGCTTCTTTTCATAGGTGACCTACCTTTTCTTTTTGGCTGCCCTAAACATTTTCTTTATTTTGACTTTGGAAAATCTGATGATTATGTGCCTTGGAGTTGATCTTCTCAGGGAGTATCTTACTGGGGTTCTCTAGATTTCCTGAATTCGAATGTTGGCCTGTCTTGCTAGGCTGGGGAAGTTCTCCAGGATGATATCATGAAGTATGTTTTCCAACTTGATTCCATTCTCCCCATCTCTTTCAGGTATCTCAATCATTCATAGATTGATTTTTTTTTACATAACCCTGTAATTCATGGCAGTTTTGTTCATTCCTTTTCACTTTTTTTCCTCTAATCTTGTCTGCCTGTCTTATTTCAGTAAGATAGTATTCAACCTCTGAGATTCTTTCTTCCACTTAGTCTATTTCACTATTGCTACTTACGGCTGCACTGTGAAGTTCTTGTGTTGATTTTCAGCTCCATCAGGTCAATTATGTTCTTCTCTAAACTGGTTTTTCTGGTTAACAGCTTCTGTAATGTTTTATCATCATTTTAGCTTTCTTGCACTGAATTAGGACACTCTCCTTTAGTTAAAAGAAGTTCATTATTACTCACTTTGTTTTTCGAGATGGACTCTTGCTCTGTCACCCAGACTAGAGTGCAGTGGTGTGATCTTAGCTCACTATAACCTCTACCTTTTGGGTTCAAGCGATTCTCCTGCCTCAGCCTTCCTGAGTAGCTGGGACTACTGGAACGTGCCACCATAGCTGGCTAATTTTTTTATTTTATTTTTTAAATTTTTTTATTTTTATTTTTTATTTTTTTAATACATGTATTTTTTATTGCATTTTAGGTTTGGGGGTACATGTGAAGAACATGCAAGATTGTTGCATAGGTACACACATGGCAGTGTGATTTGCTGCCTTCCTCCCCATCACCTGTATCTGGCATTTCTCCCCATGCTATCCCTCCCCAACTCCCCACCCCCCGCTGTCCCTCCCCTTTTTCCCCCCGACAGACCCCAGTGTGTGATGCTCCCCTCCCTGTGTCCATGTGTTCTCATTGTTCAACACCCGCCTATGAGTGAGAATATGTGGTGTTTGATTTTCTGTTCTTGTGTCAGTTTGCTGAGAATGATGGTTTCCAGGTTCATCCATGTCCCTTTTTTATTTTTAAACTTTTATTTTAATTTAAGGGGTACATGCGCAGTTTTGTTTAATAGATAAATGGTGTGTCGTGGGGGTTTGGTGTACATATTATTTTGTCACCCAGGTAATAAGCATAGTAACTGACACTTTTTCAGTCCTCACCCTCATCCTACCCTCTTCCATTAAGTAGGCCCTGGTACCTATTGTTCCCTTCTCTGTGTCCATGTATACTCAATGGTTAGTGCTCACTTACAAGTCAGAATATGTGGTGTTTGGTTTTCTGTTCCAGTGTCAGTTTTCTCAGGGTAATGGCCTCCAATCCATCCATGCTGCTGCAAAGAACATGATCTTGTTCTTTTCTGTGGCTGAGATGTATTCCATGGTGTATATGCACCACATTTTCTTTATCCAGTTGGCCGTTGATGGGCATTCAGGTTGATTCCATGTCTTTGCTATTGCAAATAGTGCTGCAGTAAACATATACATGCATGCGTCTTTATGGTAGAATGATTTCTCTTCTTTTGGGTACATATATATCCCATAATGGGATTGCTGGGTTGAAAGGTACTTCTGTTGTAAGTTCTTTGAGAAATTGTCAAACTGCTTTCTAAAGTGGCTGAACTAATTTACATTCCCAACAGCAGTCTAAAAGTGTTCCTTTTTCTCCACAGCCTTGCCAGCATCTGTTAACTTTTTGACTTTTTAGTAATAGCCATTCTAACTGGCATGAGATGATATCTCATTGTGGTTTTGAGTTGCATTTCCGTAATGACTAGTGATGCTGAGTACTTTTTTAATATGCTTGTTGGCCATGTACACGTCTTCTTTTGAAAATTGTCTGTTCATGTCCTTTGCCTGTCTTTTAATGGGGTTTTTTGCTTATTAATTTCTTTATAGATTCCTGATATCGGACCTTTGTTAGATGCATAGTTTGCAAATATTTTCTCCCATTACACTGGTTGTGTATTCACTCTGTTAATAGTTTCTTTTGCTATGCAGTCCAGAATGGTCTTTCCTAGGTTTTCTTTAAGGGCATTTATAGTTTTAGGAATTACACTGATGTCTTTAATTCATCCTGAGTTGATTTTTATATATGGTAAAAGGAAGGGGTCTAGCTTCAATCTTCTGCATATGGCTAGCCAGTTATCCCAGCACCATTTTTGGGGATAAATGGTTGAAAATCAGATGGCTGTAGTTCCACATCTTTATTTCCGTTCTGTTGGTTTACGTGTCTATTTCTACCACGTTGCTTTGGTTATTGCCGCATTATAGCACAGTTTGAAGTCAGATAATATTATCCCTCCAGGTGTGCTCTTTCTGCCTCAGATCGTTTTGGCTATTTGGGCTTCTTTCTAGTTTTATATGAATTTTAGAATGTTTCTTTTTCGAATTCTGTGAAGAATGACCCTGGTGGTTTGATAGGAATAACACTGAATCCGTAAATTGCTTTGCGCAGTACGGCCATTTTAACAATATTGATTCTTCCTGTCCACGAGCATGGAGTGTTCTTCCACTCGTTTGTGTCATGTCTGATTTCGTCCAGCAGTGTTTCACGGCTCTCATTGTAGAGGTCTTTCACCTCCTGTTCAGCTGTATCTTTATGTGTTTTTGTTTTGTGTTGTTTCTGGTGTGTGTGGCTATTGTGATAGAATTTGTGTTCTTGATTTGGCCCTCAGCTTGGACACTATTGGTGTATAGAAATGCCACCGATTTTTGTGCATTGATTTTGTATCTAGAAACATTGCTGAAGTTGTTTTTCAGATCTGGAAGCTTTTGGGCTGAGACTATGGGATTTTCTAGGTGTAAAATTATATTGTCTGCAAAAAGAGATAGTTTGACTGCCTCTCTTCCTATTTGGATGCCTTTTATTTCTTTCTCTTGCCTGCTTGCTCTGGGTAGGACTTCCTCTTTTTTTTTTTTTAATATATACTTTTTATTGCATTTTAGGTTTGGGGGTACATGTGAAGAACATGCAAGATTGTTGCATAGGTACACACATGGCCGTGTGATTTGCTGCCTTCCTCCCCATCACCTATATCTGGTATTTCTCCCCATGCTATCCCTCCCCAACTCCCCACCCCCCTCTGTCCCTCCCCTTTTTTCCCCCGACAGACCCCAGTGTGAGATGCTCCCCTCCCTGTGTCCATGTGTTCTCATTGTTCAACACCCGCCTATGAGTGAGAATATGCGGTGTTTGATTTTCTGTTCTTGTGTCAGTTTGCTGAGAATGATGGTTTCCAGGTTCATCCATGTCCCTACAAAGGATGCAAACTCATCGTTTTTGACGGCTGCATAATATTCCATGGTGTATATGTGCC